>CATIWF010014689.1:0-45765 GCA_949630135.1 Balakata baccata | reverse complement strand
TTATATTAATTAGTTTTATAAAGTTCTAAATCTCTTTCCAATTTTGATGAGGGGTAATTTAATCACATTAAGTTTTTTTCTCTATTATTAAGTATACTAAATGTTTTCTTAATCTAAGTATAACATCAAAAAGAGATAATTAGTTTGAAATGGAAGGAATAAATTGTGATCGAATTAATTAAATGGACATTACATTCTGAAATTAAAGCAGCCTAAAAGCCAACACTTTTTGAATTTTGATTGCTCTCTTAAATTCTAGCTTTAAAAATTAAGCTACATGTTTGGTTAGTGTTTGAATTGAAAGAGTTTAAAATTCATATGTTACATAAAATTTATAGCTTTTAAATCAATGGATTGTAAAATTCATAAATTTTAAAATTTTTTATGGATTGATAATGTAATTACTCTTATACTTATATTTGATTCAATAGCCACAATCTATATATTTAACAATTAATTTTTAATTTTAGCATTTATTAAATATTGATAATTTATTATTAATTAAATATATACAATTAATTTCACAATATACTTACAAATTAAAAAAAATAAAATCGATTGTTTTAAGAGTTTAAAAAAAAGTTATTATACGTTATAATGTTTAATTACATTGCTAGAAATATTTTTTTTATTAATGATTTGATGCATATTAACATTATATTATGTAAAATAATAATAATAATAGAAATTAAAAGAAAATTAATTTTTGCTTTTTTATGAGCAAAGATTGTTTTGGAATATTATTAATGTATTAAGGACAATCTCAACTAGGAGGTGAAAATTCAAATTTAAAAAAAAAATGGAGGATTTTGGTTGAAGATAAATTTTAAAAAATTCATAAATTTTGATTATTTTTAAGTAATCAAACAATGAATTTAATATAAATTCATGAATTGTTCAAAATCCATTATTTAAAATATCAATCCAAACATATCTTAGATATATTTCTTTTGTTCATAATGCAAATGTTTGGGATGATAAGGTGTAATTCCATTAGTTCATTTTAGAGTTAATTTCATATATGGTCACTTAATTCTGCTATTTTTGTAATAAAGTCATATAAATTTTGTTGTCTTATAAAAGTCATCTGACAATGGTCTGGTTTCAGTAAATTTGTTTTTGGCGATTTTTTTAGCAATTAATAACTAGAAAGTCGAGCTAGAATGAGATACGTCATATCACTGTATAGATTAAATAGAGCATTGACGTTCCAGTTGGTATTATTTTTAATTTATAATACTGACGTGAATATTGAATTATAAGCATACATGATATTTTACTTAATATGTACAGTAATATGACGTATCTCATGTGCTAAAACCAAGATGTCAGCGTAACTTTTTTGTTGTTAACAATTGAAAAATCGCTTAAAATTATTTTACTTAAACAAGACTATTGTTAGATGACTTCTATGAGAAAAAAAAAACTTACGTGACTTTACTGTAAAAATACAAAAATTAAGTAACCATAGATGAAATTAAGTCTTTCTTTTGGTCCTACTAAATGTGAATTTTTCCAAAGGTTGGTAGCAAGCTAATACTCATAAACCATACAGTTTACTTGAAAATAAACAATTGTACCTTCAATTTTTTAAAATATATATAGTTATATGTAAATTTATATTATTTCTAAAGATTTGCTTTCCTAAATGATATTGGAAATTAAATATATAAATTTTTATATCTCGAACTTAGAATTCTAACTCTGCCGCTATATGTTTTTGTAAGTGAGTAGGCAGCAGCATGAATATAGTTTGAAGTGGGAGAAGCCTGTTCATGGTAGCTGGAAATGCAATTATGATGCAGCTAACATTTTTTTCCTTTTTTCACCGATGTGGTATTGGAGCAAATCTGCAAGGACAATAAAGGGTGCTTCATTGCTGCATTTTCTCGAGTTTTAGATGGTGGGTTTGGCTTTGCATGGGGTGAATTTTACCAATTGTATGTCAATTATATAAATTGTAACAATTTAATATTTTAAAAATTATTTGGAACATAAAATTATTTTAATTTTTATTTTATAACTAAAATAATATTTAAAAAAATTGAATTATTATAATTTTCATTGTACTGCCGGTAAAATTCACCATTTTGCATGCCGTGCTGCATTCTCAGGTCATAGGCTTTGCGGTGATGCCCATTGCTTCTAGTGAAGTTAGATCTCTGAAAATTTGGGCTATTTTATTTTTAAAATCTCAAAATGCAAATTTTTCTGTTAAATTAAATTCGGTTGCTCATTCTTTAACTATAGCTTCCAATTCCTATTATAGTCTCCTTTTGTTGGAATTTTCTCTTACATTTTATTGTTTATTTGTTTTGTGCTATTTTTTTTTTAAATACTTTAATCTATATTAAGTGAAATGAGATAATAAGAGTTCTCTATTTTTTTAATTATAGATTTTAAATTCAAATTAGACATATATAACACATTTAAAATTTCAGAGTGGATAATCGAAGCAAAAAATTCGATCCAAACAATTTATTTATTTTCAGGGAAATTAATAATTGAAAAATTCTAAAGCAATGATATTGTGAACATATCTTTTTGAAACATAAACAGTTTGAAGATATAATGAAATTATAATGTAGAAAAATCTAACAAAGTACGTTAGTTGTTTAATTTATTTTTGTACTATTTTTTATCCAACATATATTAAAGTATTTATATTTTATTAATTTAATTATTTATATTGCTCATATTGTATTAATATTTTATTTTAATACTTATTGTATTACTCTCTAACAAATTATTAAGAAAGACAAGTGCCACATATCAATTTACACTAATTTCATCAATAAAAAAATAAACTTAAATAAAAAAAATGCACAAAATTACAAATGGAGAAAGAAAATAAATAAATAAATGGCTCTCCATATACTTCCTCACTTTTCCGTGCTCCAATTTTTTTCCTCCGCCATTTCTCTGGTATAAATATAGCACTCCCTTCTAGCTTTCTTCATAAGTTTCTTCTCCAGTTCTCTCTCTAAACCTCTCTCTCTCTCTCTCTCTCTCTCTCTCTCTCTCTGCATGTGTACAATTCTATATAGACATATACACACAAAATCGATCTCATTGGAAACCCCTCGTTTTCGATTCGCAAAATCGATCCTTCTCTAGTCGTAATTTCTGAATTCCCTCGCATTTTTATTTTTTGATTTTATTGCGGGGATCCGATCATTGTGAATACTGAATGCAAAACCCTACTATTACAGTTAATTTGATTTTACTTTATGTGTTGCTAATTCCCTTCTTGTTTCCCTCTTTTGTTAGAACATCGATCGATTCTCCATCGCTTTCTTTGGTGTCTGCAATGCTTTTTGATTCAAAATGAAGCTCAAGCGGAGGAGGTCTTTAGAAGTGGTCAGTGTATTTATCAATTCTATGCTTATGTTATTGTTTTGGCAATG
This sequence comes from Balakata baccata, assembly GCA_949630135.1. Lineage (NCBI taxonomy): Eukaryota > Viridiplantae > Streptophyta > Magnoliopsida > Malpighiales > Euphorbiaceae > Balakata > Balakata baccata. The sequence continues at coordinate 42,358 of CATIWF010014689.1, read as the reverse complement.
CTTTTATTGAGCTGTATTGTGCTTTATACTATTCTTCATCTCTGTTGGAAATGTTTATGTGGTTGGTATCAAGTCGTGATTGCATGTTGATGATCAAAATGGTGTATAGTCTATATATGTGTGTATTTTAATAATTTTTCACTTCGTTATTAGTTTGATTCCGTGCATTTGTTTATTAGTCGGTCTTATATTGGGCATTGAAATTAGTTTATTCGCTAAATTATTATTACTTTTTTTCCCCCCCAACTAAGTGGCTGTAATTAGTGACTTCTCGCACTTAGTGCTGTAGTTAGATGCGGAGTACATCTTTGTGATATGTCTATTTGTATTGTATGTCTAGTGCTTTATTTTGCTTGTTTGTTTCTTTATTATCCTCAAGTATGCTTTTAATATTTTAATTTGCTTTGTGAACTGCAAATTTCTTTAAGTGGAATTGCAGTGGCCTTGGAAATTTATGAGGGAATATATATGAAAATCTACATGATTGGCTCCTAATGTTAAGGAATGAGATGCAGCAATAGTTTTTGGTGTTTTTCTTTTCCTTGCTTACCCATATCTGTTGGAGTATACACTGAAACCTAACTAAACATCTGAAATTGCCTTTTTGGGCCAACCTTGCTAGAGGAGGATTATATTGGTGATAAGTAATGAGGAACACTTGGTGTGTACATTTAACTGGGCAAGGTTTTGAATCTTAAGTGCTTGCATCTTACTCTTATTTAAAAAATCGATTCATAAGTTCATGCATCTTACTCTGAGTAAAAATTAATTAAAGCTGTGATCTTTTCTGCCTCTTCAGTATTTCATATATATGAGAGTTTAGTCTCTAAAAGGCGAACAGCTATCTTAATACACTTGTATGATGGTCTATCACAATATCATAATATAACAGTTGGAATCCTTTTTGTGTATGATATTTCATTTTTTTTTTCCTTTTAACAATCAACAATATAAATCCTTGTGCTCCGAACCATGCTCTTGTCTATACCTATCTAACCATATCTATTTTTTGAGTTATGAACTTTTACCATTGAAATTTATTTTCTTACTCTAAAATTAGGATAAGTTTGGAGGTAATAATTCATTTGCTTTCATGTGGAAAGAAAGTGAATGAGGTTTTCTAGTTTCTAGGTTGCTTGATTCCCTTTCAGTTTTTTTTTTTAATCTTTTTATTTCTGTTGTTTTTGAATTTTGCTTCCCTATACCTTGCGATTACTAAAAGTGTTGTAATGACTTTTTTCCTCCTCGTGATTTGTATCAGCCTCCTAAAATCAAATCGTTCATCAGCAGTGTTATTACTACTCCACTCGAGAATATAGAAGAACCCCTAAAAAGTTTTGTTTGGGAGTTTGATAAGGTGAGTTTGTGGACTTTTATCTGATAATAATTCAATTTTTTATGCAGTTTCTTTAATGTTCTAACTTAACTATGAAAATATTTCATTTTGGTGCAGGGAGATTTTCATCATTGGGTTGATCTTTTTAACCATTTTGATTCTCTTTTTGAGAAGCACATAAAACCAAGGAAAGATTTGAAGGTTGAGGACGACTTTTTGGAATCTGATCCTCCCTTCCCTAGAGAAGCTGTTCTACAAATTCTCCGTGTTATCAGAATAATTTTGGAGAATTGCACAAATAAGCATTTTTATAGTTCTTATGAGGTAGATTTGTATCTATTTGACATGCTTCTTCTGTGTGTTTCTTGTTTGATGTGTATCTCATTATAGTAGCTAGCCTGCAGTGCTCAATAGGTTAAAGAAGATGTATCAATTGCTTTTGAGCTCTTCTTTTTCCTTCTCCATCATGTACCTTTAAATTTAGATTTCTGTTCTGTGTTGCAGCAGCACCTTTCTATCCTTCTTGCTTCAACCGATGCAGATGTTTTAGAAGCTTGCCTGCAGACTTTGGCTGCTTTTCTGAAGAAAAATATCGGAAAATATTCCATTCGAGATACTGGACTGAATGCAAAGCTATTTTCTCTTGCACAAGGATGGGGTGGAAAGGAAGAGGGGCTTGGGTTGATTGCGTGTACTGTGAAAAATGGGTGTGATCCTCTTGCCTATGAATTCGGTTGTATGCTACATTTTGAGTTTTATGCACTGGATGAGTCATCAAGCGAGAGCCATGCGAAGGAAAAGTTAAACCAAGGTCTGCAAATTATTCATTTACCTAATGTCAATACTTGTCCAGAAACAGATCTAGAGCTTTTGAATAAATTAGTTGCAGAGTATAAAGTCCCTCCTGGTTTAAGATTTTCTCTGCTGACAAGATTGCGGTTCGCAAGGGCTTTTGGCTCTTTAGCTTCTCGACAGCAATACACATGCATTCGACTATATGCTTTCATTGTTCTCGTTCAAGCAAGTAGTGATGCTGATGACCTAGTATCTTTCTTTAACTCAGAGCCAGAGTTTGTTAATGAGTTAGTTTCACTTCTGAGTTGTGAAGATGCAGTACTTGAAAAAATTCGAATCTTATGTCTTCTCTCTTTAGTTGCTCTTTCTCAAGATCGGTCCCGCCAACCAACAGTTTTGGCTGCTGTCACATCTGGTGGGCATCGTGGCATCTTATCTAGCCTCATGCAGAAAGCAATTGATTCTGTCATCAGTGGCACATCAAAGTGGTCTGTGGTTTTTGCTGAGGCTTTATTATCTCTTGTCACTGTTTTAGTCTCATCATCATCAGGTTGTTCAGCCATGCGTGAGGCAGGGTTTATCCCTACTCTTCTACCTCTCCTTAAGGATACAGATCCACAACACCTGCATTTGGTTGGAACAGCTGTGCATATTCTGGAAACTTTCATGGATTTCAGCAACCCTGCTGCTGCACTGTTCAGAGAGTTGGGTGGTTTAGATGATACCATCTCTCGTCTGAAGGTAGAGGTGTCATATGTGGAAAATGGGTTGAAGCAACAAGGTGAAGATCCTAATTTGAGGGGGAGAAGTTTACAAGCAGTTTCTGGTTTCTCCTCTGAGCTGGATAATATGCATCCTCTATATTCTGAGGCATTGGTTTCCTATCATCGTCGGTTACTGATGAAAGCTCTTTTACGTGCTATATCCCTTGGAACATATGCCCCTGGTAACACTTCTCGTATCTATGGATCCGAGGAGAGTTTGTTGCCACAATGCCTGTGCATAATCTTTAGAAGAGCAAAAGATTTTGGTGGAGGGGTGTTTTCACTTGCAGCGACTGTCATGAGTGATATAATTCACAAGGATCCTACTTGTTTTCCTGTATTAGATGCTGCTGGTCTTCCTACTGCTTTCCTGGATTCTATAATGGATGGTGTTCTATGCTCGTCAGAAGCCATAATGTGCATACCTCAATGCTTGGATGCCTTGTGCCTGAACAATAATGATCTTCAAGCTGTGAGAGATCGTAATGCTTTGAGGTGCTTTGTTAAAGTTTTTACATCTAGAACATATTTGCGTGCTCTTGCAGGTGAAACACCGGGGTCCTTGTCTACTGGACTGGATGAACTAATGCGCCATACTTCCTCACTGCGTGGACCTGGAGTGGACATGGTTATTGAAGTATTGAATTCAATTTTCAAAATCGGGTCTGGAGTTGATGCCTGTTGCGCATCCTCGGATCCTCCTTCCTGCTTTACTCCTGTTCCCATGGAAACTGATTCAGAAGAAAGGTGCCCAGCTCCATCTGATGATGGGGAATCAGCAAGGATGGATAGTTTAGAACATACAACTGAGCTGTCTTCAGATGCTTCAATTGTGAATATTGAGTCATTCCTTCCTGATTGTGTTTGCAATGCTGCTCGACTTCTTGAAACAATCCTTCAAAATGCTGACACATGTCGTATATTTGTTGAGAAGAAGGGGATTGATGCTGTTCTGCAGTTGTTTAACTTGCCTCTAATGCCCCTTTCAGCATCAATTGGTCAGAGTATCTCTGTTGCCTTTAAGAACTTCTCTCAACAGCATTCTGCTTCCTTAGCTCGGGCTGTATGCTCGTTCTTGAAAGAGCATCTCAGATCCACAAATGAGCTTTTAGTTTTAGTTGGAGGAACTCAGCTTGTGGCAGTTGAATCCTCTAACCAAACAAAGGTCTTGAGATATTTGTCCAGCCTTGACGGTATACTGTCTCTCTCTAATTTTTTGCTGAAGGGGACCACTACAGTTGTTTCTGAATTTGGCAGTGCAGATGCTGATGTCTTGAAGGATCTTGGAAAGACATACAGGGAAATAATTTGGCAAATTTCTTTGTGTAATGATTCCAAAGTGGATGAGAAGAGGTGTACAGGTCAAGAAACTGAGAGTGCAGATACATCTTCCTCTAATGTTGTAGGAAGAGAGAGTGATGATGATGCAAATATTCCTGTTGTGAGATATATGAGCCCAGTTTCTATTCGCAACAGTTCTCAATCTATCTGGGGTGCAGAGCGTGAGTTTCTTTCAGTTCTTCGTTCAGGTGAAAGTTTACACCGCCGAAGACATGGGCTGACACGCATACGTGGTGGGAGGACTGCTCGGCATCTGGATGCTTTGAACATTGATTCTGAAGTTCCATCAAATGTACCGGAAACATCAACACAGGCTTTCAAGAAGATAAGTCCGGATGTTCTTGTCTTGGAAATTCTGAATAAGTTGGCTTCTACATTTCGCTCCTTTTTTACCGCCCTTGTCAAGGGATTTACCTCACGAAACCGTCGTAGAGCTGATGTAGGATCATTGAGTTCAGCCTCAAAAGTCCTTGGAACTGCCCTTGCTAAAGTATTTCAGGAGGCTCTCAGTTTTTCTGGGTATTCTACCTCTGGACTTGATATGTCACTATCAGTGAAATGCAGATATCTTGGGAAGATAGTGGATGATATGGCTGCACTTACATTTGACGGCAGGCGTCGAACTTGCTACACAGTAATGGTTAATAATTTTTATGTACATGGAACCTTCAGGGAGTTGCTTACTACATTTGAAGCTACAAGTCAATTATTGTGGACTTTACCTTACCCTTTTCCAACACCTAATGCTGATCACGAGAAGGCTAGTGAAGGAAACAAATTATCTCACAGTAAATGGCTGCTAGACACATTGCAAAGCTATTGTTGTGTACTTGAGTACTTTGTTAATTCTTCTTTACTCTTATCTCCAAGCTCTGCGTCCCAGGCCCAGCTGCTTGTTCAGCCAGTTGCAATTGGTTTGTCAATTGGTCTGTTTCCTGTTCCAAGGGATCCTGAAGTGTTTGTTTGCATGTTGCAATCTCAGATCTTGGATGTGATACTGCCCGTCTGGAACCATCCTATGTTTCCAAATTGTAGTACAGGTTTTGTTGCTTCAATTGTTTCACTTGTTACACATATATACTCTGGTGTTGGTGATGTCAAAAGGAATCGCAGTGGTGTTGCAGGAAGCACAAATCAGAGGTTTATGCCGCCGCCACCACCTGATGAGGGTACAATTGCAACAATAGTTGAAATGGGTTTTTCGAGGGCAAGAGCAGAGGAAGCATTGAGAAGAGTAGAAACAAATAGTGTTGAAATGGCCATGGAGTGGTTGTTTAGTCATGCCGACGATCCTGTACAGGAGGATGATGAGTTGGCTCAGGCACTTGCTCTATCATTAGGGAGTTCATCAGAAGGTTCTAAAGTTGACAATGTGGATAAGTCAATAGATCTCATGACAGATGAAGCACAAATGAAGGCACCTCCTGTAGATGATATTCTTGCTACATCAGTGAAGCTATTTCAGAGTATTGATACAATTGCATTCCCATTGACAGATTTGCTTGTGACTCTTTGCAATCGGAACAGAGGAGAAGATCGTCCAAAGGTGGCATCTTATCTTATTCAGCAATTGAAGCTTTGTCCATTGGATTTCTCAAAGGATTCTAGTGCGTTGTGTATGATATCACATATTTTAGCATTGCTTGTATTCGAGGATGGAACTGTGCGTGAGATTGCTGCAGAGAATGGTATTATACCTGCTACAATAGATATCCTGATGAATTTCAAGGCTAGCAACACATCTGCAACTGAGATTCTTGCCCCAAAATGCATCAGTGCTTTACTGCTTATTTTAGATAACATGCTGCAGTCCAGGCCTAGAATCTCTTCTGAAGCTGTGGAAGGGACTCAGACAGGATCATTGCCAGATTCTTCAGTTCCTGTATCAGTTACAAAGGGAAATTTGACTTCAGATGTTCCTGACAAAGAAACTGGCTTGGTATTGGAGAGAATATTGGGGAAGTCTACTGGTTACTTGACTATTGAAGAGAGTCTTAAGGTGCTGCAAGTTGCTTGTGACTTGATGAAGCAACATGTTCCAGCTGTAATTATGCAAGCTGTTCTGCAGCTATGTGCTCACTTGACAAAAACTCATGTTCTAGCTCTGCAGTTTCTTGAAAATGGAGGCTTAGTTGATCTTTTTAGTCTTCCAAGGAGTTGTTTTTTCCCTGGATATGATGCTGTTGCTTCTGCTATTGTTCGACATCTCATTGAAGATCCTCAGACTTTGCAAACGGCTATGGAGTTGGAGATTCGACAAACTTTGAGTGGAAACAGGCATGCAGGGCGGACTAACCCGAGGACTTTCTTGACAACAATGGCACCTGTTATTTCTAGGGATCCAGTGGTATTTATGAAGGCTGCAGCAGCTGTTTGCCAGTTGGAATCCCCAGGAGGTAGGACTCTTGTGGTGTTAGCGAAGGAAAAAGAGAAGGAAAAAGACAAATCAAAAGCATCAGGTGCTGAAGAATCTGTTCGAATTTTTGAAAATAAGGTACATGATGGTTCAGGTAAATGTGCCAAAGGGCATAAAAAGATTCCTGCCAATCTTACTCAAGTAATTGATCAGCTTCTTGACATAGTTTTGAAATACCCTCTGCCGAGAAGTGAGGATGGTTGTACTAGTGACTCGTCTTCAATGAAGGTGGATGAACCTGCCACCAAGGTGAAAGGCAAATCCAAGGTTGATGAGGCAAGGAAAATGGAGTCTGAATCTGAAAGATCTGCTGTTCTAGCAAAAGTGACTTTTGTTCTCAAGTTATTCAGTGATATTCTTCTTATGTATGTACATGCAGTGGGGGTGATATTGAGACGGGATTCAGAACTGTGCCAACTCCGAGGATCTAATCAAGCAGATGGCCCAGGGCATGGCGGAGTACTCCATCATGTCTTACATCGCCTGCTTCCAATATCTATTGACAAATCTGCAGGGCCCGATGAATGGAGAGACAAGTTGTCTGAAAAGGCCTCATGGTTTCTGGTGGTTTTGTGTGGTCGATCTGGAGAAGGACGGAGGCGAGTAATTAATGAACTTGTGAAAGCAATGTCTTCATTCTCAAATTTGGAGAGCAATTCAAGTAAAAGCATTTTATTGCCTGACAAAAAGGTTTTCGCATTTGCTGATCTGGTATTTTCTATTTTGTCAAAAAATACATCATCTGGCAACTTGCCTGGTTCTGGATGTTCTCCGGATATAGCAAAAAGCATGATAGATGGGGGAATGGTACAGTGTCTAACAGGTATTCTCCAAGTTATAGATTTGGACCATCCTGATGCTCCCAAGATTGTTAATCTTCTGCTTAAGGCTTTGGAAAGCCTCACTAGAGCTGCTAATGCCAGTGTGCAAGTTCTCAAATCTGAGGGTTTGAACAAGAAGAAAACTATTGGATCAAATGGGGGACAAGATGATCAAACAACTACATCAGCTGCTGGAACAGTAGAGCATACTCAGAACAGCAGTGATACTGCAGATGTGCCCAATGCCGAGCAGACTGAAGAACAACAATGCCAAGTTCCCTCTCAAATTGAAGGTAATCATGACGCACAACCAAATCAGTCTGCTCAGCGAGAAATGAGGATAGAAGTGGAAGAGACAATGGCTGCCAACCAGCCTATGGAGATTGGGATGGATTTCATGCGGGAAGAGATGGTAGGTAGTGCGTTACACAACACTGATCAAATGGATATGACATTTCAGGTTGAGAACAGGGCAGATGATGATATGGGTGATGAGGATGATGACATGGGAGATGAGGGTGAGGAGGATGAGGATGATGACGATGGAGAGGATGAGGACATTGCTGAAGATGGAGCTGGCATGATGTCTCTAGCAGATACTGATGTGGAAGACCATGAAGATACTGGTCTGGGGGATGACTTCAATGATGACATGATTGATGAAGATGATGATTTTCATGAGCATCGTGTGATAGAAGTAAGGTGGAGGGAAGCTCTTGATGGGCTAGACCATTTGCAGGTACTTGGCCAACCTGGAGGTGCAAGCAGTCTAATTGATGTTGCAGCTGAGCCTTTTGAAGGGGTCAATGTGGATGACCTTTTTGGTCTTCGCAGGCCTTTGGGTTTAGAGCGTCGGCGTCAGAGTGGTAGGTCCTCCTTTGAGCAGTCAGTTACAGAAGTAAATGGATTTCAGCATCCTCTACTCTTAAGGCCATCACAATCAGGTGATCTAGTTTCTATGTGGTCATCAGGTGGACATTCAACTAGGGATTTGGAAGCTCTCTCATCTGGGAGCTTTGATGTAGCTCACTTTTTCATGTTTGATGCTCCTGTTATTCCATATGATCATGTATCCAGTAGTCTTCTTGGTGATCGTTTGGGTCGTGCTGCACCTCCACCTTTGACTGATTATTCTGTAGGTATGGACTCCTTGCAAATACAAGGAAGACGAGGTCCAAGTGATGGTCGGTGGACTGATGATGGTCAGCCTCAAGCAAGTACCCAGGCTGCAATGATTGCACAAGCTGTGGAGGAGCAGTTCCTGTCTCAGTTACGTAGTCTTGCTCCAGCAAGTGATCCTATTGAAAGGCAGTCCCAGCATTCAGGACTACTAGATAGTCAACCATCTAATGATGCTCTGTCCAATGATGGTCAGGTAGTGTTGGAAGGTGATAACACCAGCAGTCAGCAAACAGAAGTTCCGCAACAAGAAAATGGTAATGAAATGACACATGAACTTGCTCCTACAGTTGAAACTGTTACTTGCCAAGAGCAAAACAATCCCTTATGTTCAGTTGAAGATGCAGGTGAACGCCTACAAGGGCATGAGCCCATGTTAGTGCAAACAAATTCTTTGAACAGTGCACCAAATGGACAGGATAATATGGAAATTGGGGAAGGCAATGGTATTGCAGGTGATCAAGTAGAGACGATGACGATACCGGAGCCTGTCAACTTATCTGCAGATTATCATCCTGCTCTTCAATGTGAAGTGGTTTCAGAAGTGCCTGCTAGTCTCCATGTTGTGCCTGTTCAGTCTGTAGGTTATGATGGTTCTGGGAGAATAGATGGTCAATCTAGTAATATTGCTTTCATGGATTCTGGTTTGGTAACACCTAATCTGGAGCATGCAAATGTTGATGTTGATATGAATGGTACTGATGCTGAACGAGATGAGCATGGTGTGGAAGAGCTACCATCTGGGCATGAAACTGTGGTTTCTCAGGAAGCTGATGCTGACCAAGCTAGTGCAAATAACGAGGCTTCAGGTGGGAATGCAATAGATCCAACTTTTTTGGAGGCATTGCCAGAGGATTTACGGGCAGAAGTTCTCGCTTCCCAGCAAGCTCAGTCTGTCCAACCTCCAACTTATGCTCCACCTCTAGTTGATGATATTGATCCTGAGTTTTTGGCTGCCCTTCCTCCAGATATCCAAGCAGAAGTTCTAGCACAACAGAGAGCACAGAGGATTGCACAGCAGGCTGAAGGACAGCCTGTTGACATGGATAATGCTTCAATTATTGCTACTTTCCCTGCTGATTTGCGTGAAGAGGTTTGCATTTTTTATCTTGCTTTTTGTCTCTCATTGATCAATGATAACCCCTTTCTTGTTTTGCTTTTATTTCAGGTACTTTTGACTTCTTCAGAAGCAGTGTTATCAGCATTACCTTCTCCTTTGCTTGCTGAAGCGCAAATGCTACGAGATAGGGCAATGAGTCATTATCAGGCTCGTAGCCTGTTCGGCAGCAGCCACAGGCTGGCTAGTCGCAGAAATGGTTTGGGGTTTGATAGGCAAACAGTGATGGACAGGGGTGTTGGAGTTACCATTGGGCGAAGGGCAGCATCTGCTATTGCAGATAGCATGAAAGTGAAGGAAATTGAAGGCGAGCCACTTCTGGATGCCAATGCTTTAAAAGCTTTGATCCGCCTCCTACGGTTGGCACAGGTAACTGGTGATTTCTGCATTCTCTCACATTGGGAAGTAATTCTTAAAGCTGGAAAAGTTAGATTTGCATTGATACATATGTGTTCTCATTTTTAGATCTAACACGCCTATGTTGACATTCTGTTTAAATATTTTGATTTAAATGCAAGTCATGTTTATATAATCTATTACATGAAAAAAGGTGCAGCTGGTGTCTCATTATCACCTTGAAATATGGAAAAAAAAAAAAAAAAGCTTATCCTTGGCTTAGGTCTGATTAGACTGGTCACAAAGTCATCAACTTTGGACAAAAATTATGTGAAAGAGGTTGATAGTTATGTATCATGTCGGTATATTTGGAAGAGTGAACAAATAGAAAGAATAGAAGCACAAACGACCACATTTTGCTTACATTTACTAGACTTGGGTGATAAAGACAAATCAAACCATGTAAACATATTCTTGCCTTTTGAACAAAAAGATAAGTATATTGCTTCTAATGTTAGGAAAGTGAAGCATCCAATGTGAGAATTCCAAATCTTTAGGGTGGAGCTTAATATTATTGAGACATTTTAACATTTCTGAGGAAGTTTGTTATGAACCTTAACTAGAAGAATTTTCCAATTTGCTTTGCATTGTCATATTTTCTAATCATTATAATGTTTGCTATCTTCTAATTTGCTCTGCAATGACATGTTTTCCAATCATTATAACGTTGTGCAAACTTCAATTTTGTTCTTCTCTGTTTGACTAGCCCCTCGGAAAAGGCCTTCTTCAGGGACTTCTGTTAAACCTTTGTGCTCATAGTGTTACGAGGGCAACTTTAGTTCGTCTTTTACTTGATTTGATTAAACCCGAGGCTGAAGGGTCAGTAAGTGGATTGGCAACAATTAACTCCCAGAGGCTTTATGGCTGTCAATCAAACATCGTTTATGGCCGTTCACAGCTGTTAGATGGTATTTATTTGGTCTTTTAGAGTCTCTATTACTTTCCGTGTTTTAATGTTTTGAATCAACTTATCTAGTATTGCTTACATTACAGGTCTTCCTCCTTTAGTTTTGCAACGAATTCTTGAAATTTTGACATATTTGGCTTCCTATCATTCATCTATTGCAAATATGTTGTTCTACTTGGATCCCTCAATTGTTCTGGAGCACCTAAATCCTAAATGTTTGGAAACTAAGATGGATAAGGGAAAGGAGAAAATTGAAGATGGAGATGTTTCTTCAAAACCTTTAGTAAATGCAAATGATGTTCCTCTGATACTGTTCTTGAAGCTCTTGAATCAACCACTTTTTTTACGCAGCAATGCTCACCTTGAGCAGGTATAAACAATCTTTTATGAAGTTGTTTAAAATCTCTTTTTCTTTTTTATAATCTAATTTATGTTCACATGATTGCTTGTGCAATCCTTTGTTTTTGTGTACCTCTCAGAGCTTTTGACAAGAGTCTTGCTATGTTCTTTGGTATATGTTTTTATTTTCTTTATGGTCCAGGTTATGGGATTGCTTCAAGTAGTAATTTACACAGCTGCTTCAAAAATAGAATGCCGGGCCTTATCTGGACAGGAAACCATGAATGCTGAAAAGCAAACTGTCAGTGAAGCTTCGGGTGATGTTCAAAAAGATCCTTCATTGATAACGGAGTCTAGTCAAGAGGATAAGTCCGTCAAAGCTGAGATATCCACTTCAGATGGGAAGAGGAGCATAGATCCATGCAGTATTTTCCTGCAGCTGCCGCTACCTGTTTTGTGCAATCTGTGCAGCCTCCTTGGTCATGAGGGGTACTATTTCAACAGTGTTCTTATATCTGAATATTTTTTCTGCAGCTGACTGTTAGCTTGTGCACTACATGTTTGTTAATTGTTATCTATGTAGCACGGACACGGACACTGGAAAACGACATTTATAAAAATATTAGGATATGGACATGCGGGGGAAACGTGTAAATATTAAAAATATAGGGGTAAACTTATAAATTATTAAATTCAAAAATATTATTTTATGTTATTAGTTTCATATAAAATTTAACGAAAATGATATACAATCAAATTTACTGAACAATGATTGGTGTCAAACAAAGATTTTATGTTTTCTAGAAGGGAAAATGTGTTTTTAACTTAAAGAAATGTACTTCTAATTTTTTGAAAATTACAAAATGCACCCAGGACATTTTATATTGGTGTCGGAAATGTGGCACATTTTACAGTTGAAGTGTCCGTGCTTCTTGGATTGTCATTAGCAATTCACCATTCATCTGCCTCTGCTTCCTTTATATTTCAATCCTGTTTTTCTCCAATTTTGTACTTTTTTTTTTCTGGTCTTACTGATCCAATTTAGTGGACAATGATCACTAACATTTTACTTTAACTGATTCAGGCTGTCAGATAAAGTTTATATGCTAGCTGGAGAAGTGCTGAAGAAACTGGCTTCAGTTGCAGCATCCCATCGGAAGTTCTTTACTTCAGAACTTTCAGAATTAGCTCATCGTTTAAGCAATTCAGCTGTCAGTGAACTTGTCACCTTGAGGAATACACACATGCTGGGTCTCAGTGCGGGATCCATGGCAGGTTCTGCTATTCTTCGTGTGCTACAGGCACTGAGCTCGCTCACCTTATCCAGTGTTAATGAGAATGCGGTTCTGGAGAATGATGGAGAACAAGAGGAGCGAACCATCATGTGGAACTTAAATGTTGCACTTGAGCCTTTGTGGCGAGAATTGAGTGAATGCGTTAGTGTTACTGAGACACAGCTGGGTCAAAGCTCTTTTAGTCCAACTATGCCAAATATGAATTTGGGGGAGCATGGACAGGGAACTTCTTCCTCTCCTCTTCCTCCTGGAACCCAGAGGTTGCTTCCTTTTATTGAAGCATTCTTTGTTTTATGTGAAAAGCTACAGGCCAACAATTCTATCATGCAGCAAGATCATATTGATGTAACTGCTAGAGAAGTCAAAGAGTCTGCTGGAGGCTCTGCTTCCTTGATGACCACACGTACTGGAGATTCTCTGAGAAAGCTGGATGGTGCTATCACATTTGCCAAGTTTGCTGAGAAGCACCGTCGGCTGTTGAATACTTTCATAAGACAGAATCCTGGCTTGTTGGAGAAATCACTTTCTGTATTTCTGAAAGCACCGAGATTGATTGATTTTGACAACAAGAGAGCATATTTCCGCTCAAGAATAAGGCAACAGCATGAACAACACCTCTCTGGTCCTCTCCGGATAAGTGTTCGGCGAGCATATGTTTTGGAGGATTCGTACAATCAGTTGAGAATGCGGCCTAGTCAAGATCTGAAGGGACGGTTAAATGTACAGTTCCAAGGTGAGGAAGGTATTGATGCTGGAGGTTTGACCAGAGAATGGTATCAACTACTTTCGAGGGTTATCTTTGACAAGGGAGCATTGCTTTTTACTACTGTGGGGAATAATGTGACATTCCAACCAAACCCGAATTCTGTCTATCAGACAGAACACCTTTCTTACTTCAAGTTTGTTGGTCGTGTGGTAATTCTCCAAAACTTGAGATTTCTAAGCTCTCTCTCTCTCTTTTGTGCATTGCTGATTTCACAGACCCCTTGAAGTTTATATGCTATGGTCATTTATGTAGGTTGGAAAGGCAATCTTTGATGGGCAACTTCTGGATGTTTATTTTACACGTTCTTTCTATAGGCACATTCTTGGTGTAAAGGTCACTTACCATGATATAGAGGCTGTTGATCCGGATTATTACAAGAATTTGAAGTGGATGCTCGAGGTAAGTGAAAGCAATTATGGCCTCTGGATTTTTCTTGTATTTATACAAGCATTTTTTCCAATTTTTTTTTTCTTTTCCCCGAGGAATGACACTTTCCTCTCTTTCCACGTATAATCTGTTTCAGAATGATGTGAGTGATATACCCGACTTGACATTCAGCATGGATGCTGATGAGGAGAAGCGCATCCTTTACGAGAAAACTGAGGTGTTTTAATTATGAACTTCTGATTCCTTTTTTGTTTGCTTAAGATAATAAGATTCAGTCTTTTTTTAAATATGAATATTTAGTCCTAAATTTTTACCTGGCCTCATTTTTTTTTTTGGTGGGAAAGGTTACTGATTATGAGCTCAAACCTGGAGGAAGAAACATAAGGGTTACAGAAGAAACAAAACATGAGTATGTTGACCTTGTTGCTGACCATATTTTGACAAATGCTATTCGTCCTCAAATCAATTCCTTCCTGGAGGGGTTTAATGAATTGGTTCCCCGGGAACTTATTTCTATTTTTAATGATAAAGAGCTTGAACTATTAATTAGTGGACTTCCCGAAATTGATTGTAAGTTGGCATCCTTGTGTTCTTGTTTTACATTTGTAGGTAGTTTGGTTTCTTTACAAGTATATATTGATATCATCCTCCTTGCAGTGGATGACCTAAAAGCCAATACTGAGTATACTGGCTATACTTCAGCATCTAGTGTTGTTCAATGGTTTTGGGAGGTTGTTAAAGGTTTTAACAAGGAAGACATGGCCAGACTGCTGCAATTTGTTACCGGAACATCTAAGGTTATTTTTTGAACTGCTGCATGCCTTGCAACTTGACAACTGCTTGCAAATTTCATTCTGTTTCCCGCTTAATAACCTCTACTGTAGTTGATTTGGGGGAAAAAAAAATCTTCTGTTGGATTAGGTTTAAACATTCAATCTTTCTATATCGGGTCTCAGGTACCATTGGAGGGTTTCAAGGCATTGCAAGGTATATCTGGTCCTCAACGCTTTCAAATTCACAAGGCATATGGAGCTCCTGAGCGGTTACCCTCAGCTCACACATGGTTGGTTTAGAATAATTTATACAATTCCTAATACAAGTTCTATAGCTTCTTTCCTAACAAAGAGTGTGGTATTGGCAAGCACAAAATATGCTGGCTAATATTGGAAATTCTTTTTGAATATTTTTTTTGTTTTTGTTTTTTTTCAGCTTTAACCAACTTGACCTTCCAGAGTATACCTGTAAAGAACAACTTCAAGAACGTTTGCTGCTTGCTATACATGAAGCTAGTGAAGGTTTTGGATTTGGTTAGCCATAAGAGTTAAATATGTGATGTTGGCTATACATTCCAGCATTTTGCCTTCAGATTTTATGTACATGTAAGTTCCCTGATTTTAGATTTGAGTTCTTGATTCTATCCAATGCTGTTTGATTTATTTATTGATTCTTACTATTGTTATTAATGTTACTGCTACTAGCTTCCCATGTGTTGAAGATCTGATCACTAACAACTGATTTCTCGTTGAATTCCATCCAGATAGGGGATTGATTCTGGTGGATAGGAATTAGAATATATAATAGAGGAGAAAGGCAACAGTTCATCCTTGTCAGAATTGAACTGTGAGGCATTGCTGCTAATGAGGAGAAGAGCAACCAAAGCAAAGCAAAGCTCTATAGAAGCTTAGGGTTGGAAAATGTAAATCATTTTTGGGGGTTTCATGCTAAGTTATAGTCCATCCTTGCGCATCCGACAAAAAGTTAATTGGCTAATATAGCATTTCGATGTTTATAATATTAGTGTTTATCTTTATTATTATTCTTTAATATTTCTGATTGAAAATTCCCTTTTTGATAATTACTCAGTTTCTTATGCCTGTCTTTTTGAAGTGGTTGCCGACCTTTCATTTTTCGGCTCGATTACATCTTCCTCCATCTTCGCTGCTCCAAATTGACAAAACACAAGTTTCGTCCGCGCGGGTTTCTCAATACATTTAATTTTAAAGTAATTAAAGCTGAGATTTTCTGCAAATCTATACATAGTAGATCCCACTCAGTCTTATTTTGGTCTACTATAAAATATATACGCAAAATTTACCCTAACAATTAATATTAAGGTTGAACCTAACAATTTGAATATACTAAAAAATATACCAGCAAAATTTGCCCCAACAATTAATATTAACATTGAACCTAACAATCTGAATATACTTAAAAAATAGAGGGTAAATTGCTAAATATATCCATGAAGTTTGTTGAATATACTATTTAGTTTCTTCATTTTTTAAAATATATTATGAAGTGCTTTAAGTTTGGTTTTAATAATTATTTCGTTACATTTGAATGAAATATTTCGTTAGTCAACTAAAATATTTTGTTAGTTAACTGCCAAACCTTTTTACTTTGTTAAAATTTAATACTTAAGTCAATTTCAATAAAAAAGATGATGTGTCAATCTGTGACAATATTACATCAGTCGGTCAGCATGCTGCGTCAGTTTTTTTAATTAGAATTTTAATTTTGGTACGAAACTACAACATTATTGAAAGTTTTGGTACCAGATTATAAAGTAAAAATGTTGGGTACCAATTTGTAATAAAGTGATAAGAAGTAGTGCCATTTGTGCAATTAGCCCCATTTTCAACCACCTCCTTGCCACCTTTGCTATGTAAACAGCACCTCGTAATCTTCTCTTTGGGTAAAAATTAAAATGATATATTAATGCTAATGCTTCTTTTTTTTTTTTTTTTAAATTTAGTACTAATGCTTTTTTTTTTCCCTAATAATTTCCCCTGTTCAAGCACTGTTTGATTGTGAGAGAGTATCCATTAATTAACGAACGTAAAGTGTTTGTTAAATGTTCTGTTTAATAGTAACATGAAATGCTTTTGGTTCCCTCTCCTTTGGCGATGGAAGTGAATCAATTGCTGTTAAACATGCGACAATGCTGAATGACTTCAGAAGGCAGCTGTATTTTTCACAGGTATGATTTCTCAGTTGGTGGGTGGGAGGTAAGTTGCTGTAGTTTTATTTCATGTTCTCTACCATATGCTTCTGATAATGAATTATATACATGTGCAATTCTCATGTAGGTTTAACTAAATCCTTCCCTTTTAATCAATTATTCCTGTAATTGGGCTATACTTCCCACTACATGTGCTGTGGGTGTCACCTTGCACATGCAGCATATCCAACAATAATTAGACTGAAAATATCCTGATGAGCACTGTCTTGTGGCCCGCAATCGTATCTTGGTTATCTACGGTTGTGAGATTACCAAATGGTGGGTGTGAGTTTTTCTTTTTCCTTTTTCAGGATCTTTCTATTTAACATTTGTCCATGGTCATAAATTTCAGAGAATATATTTGATCTTTAATCCATTATCATGATTTCAGGAGAACCACATGACCATGTCGATGGCAGCACAATGAAGAAGGTACATGAAGCAACTGTTTACCGATATGAGAGAGATAAGAGGTGGCCACTGAGGGGACCAAATCAAATGATGTGTCTGAATCTCTCTTCCATTTGCAGCAGATATGGAGGTATGCAGAAAAACACTCGTAGAATTTGTTGATAGTATACCCTTATGAATCAGGCGGCAGAATACACGTCCAGCCACATGTTGCTGTTCATTTTTATCCTTTTGACGGATTTTTGGTTTAAATATATCTTTCATTTTTGTTTGACTTTTCTTCTTAAAATATAAATTATTGATCATGTGTTTCACGCGCCGATATATATTTTTTGTATGTCATGTCATCATGTGGTGGTTAGATATGTCGTGTTTTTGAATTTTTAAAAAGCAAAATATAACGTTCAGTTTGAACAAAAAAACCGATGGAAAGACAAAATGACAAAAACAAACAATTATAAGGAGCTGGTTATGTCTTATGCCCGAATCAGGCATCTCCTTTTTACATATTGATTAAGCATTGTTCTTGGCATGGCAGACAGAATCCGGCATTTGCTATGATTGAGGTCAATAATTTTTAAGATTGCTATTACCACTTTGCAAAATTTCTATTTTTATCCTATCAATAATGCTTTTAGCTGTTGGGTGATGGCTGTGTGCTCCAACTCTAACCCCACAATAGGGGCAACAATAACAATCAGCTATTCCCAACAATCTAACTAAACATTACCTCTCTATGGAAACAAATGATATTGTACTTAGATTTAAGGAGAAATTAGTTAATAGGATAAAAAAAAAAAAAAGTCATATCTAGGTTTGAACAAAATCAAAACGATCCGACCGAACCAATACAACATGTTCTGTTCAGTTTGGAGTAATGTCAGCACTCCAAAACAAAGAAAAGTTCTTTTAATTTCCTCAATTTTAGACAGTTCAATTATTAGCTGGTGGCAATAATCTCAAAGGCCTTAGGATTCTGTAACATTTAATATATTCAATTATTTATGATAAATTAACAGGACTGGCAAACCCTTTAGATCTCAACTTGGTTGAGTTGAGTTGGCTCTTTATTTATTTTTTGGGTTATCCAGCTATTGTTCAATCTATGCCACAATGACCTTGCTTGTCCTTTTCTTGCCTTTATTTTGTCCCTGTTCGCCTACAATTTTCCAATTCTTTCTTTCTTTTTTTTTTTTTTTTAATCTCCTACTTATCTGGAACCTCTCTCTAATTAAATTATTTCTTCATTATTTTTTTTTTATTCAACGGATTTTAATCAGAGACGAAGATCCAAGTTGACAAAAAAAAATTTGCATATATATATATATATATATATAGGGTTTTAATGCAAATGTTAAAAAAAAAAAAATTAATAAAACCCTTTAAAAATATATATTTTATCTCTCCAATCATATATAAAATTTATCTTTTATCTCTCGAACCAAATTATTCTGATTTTTTCTTCCGTTTTAATAGGAATTCGAATTTAAAACTTCATTATACTTTAAGTATCCCAAAGCATACCCTTTGTGATATTTCCAAACCATTGTTTTATTTAAATTTTTTTTTTTTATAAATGTAGATTGCAAATTATTATTTTTTGAATATTTTTCTATTCTTAATTTATTATTTTTGATATTATTGCTGGAAAAGTCGGTTCCTGCAGAAAATGACAAATTTAAAAATCAATGAATGTGTTTCTCATTCAAAAGAATACAAACAGAACAGATACATACAACTTAGAAAGTACTAATAAAACCAAATAAAATAATCATTTTAAAAAAAATCATGAATTGAAAATACCCAGAAATTGCAATTATTTCGACTTTTCGATTTATCATGAGATGTGATGGGATTGAGTAATAACATGAACATTCAAATATATACAACTAATAATGATTTTTTTTTTGTGGGAAAAATAATGAGTTGAATTTTGGAAATGATAGTCTAGATAGCGAAATTTTGTCCAACTAATTAATTATATTATTTCATTATTTGTTAACAAATAAAATTGAAAACTAATTATTTATTTTGAAGATTAAAATATGTAAATATTTAAAATTCATATTTATTTGAAAATCAAAAATAAAAATAGAAGTCATATGTATTACTGTGTATTTTTTTAAAGGATTTTTTAAGAAATTAATTAACAGTGAAATAACATTATGCTTCTAAAGTTTCTCCATATTAGTGATAAATGAAAAATATAAATTTGAGCAAAAAACTTTGATTTAATAGTACTTATTCGATAATCAATATTGTAATATTTTAATCAAGTGTAACTAATAGAGTCGGACCTTAATATTATCATATAATATAAAATTTTGATGATTTTTTTTTTTTTCTTTATGCAAAGCAGTCCATCCTTAGAAAAAAAAAATTTTAAAAATTAAAAACAGTTCGTAAACAGTGCCAGCAAATCAATTGTTTCAATGCCTCTATGTAGGCCAACATCTTCCTCCCAATTACGCCGTTTGCCAGTTAACCCTTGCGTTGTATAAAACATGCCGCTATTGTCACGTCATTGCTGACGACGGGCTAACGGCGGCGTTTGACGTTTCCGTCGCCGTTGAAAATAAAAACCCCGTTCAACGAAGTTCAGATGCAATCAGGCCCATTTCCGGCCCAATTCACTCTGTCTTAAGTCTAAAAAGTTAAAAACAAACGCCCTCTCTCTCCTCTCTCTCTCTCTCTGTCTCCTCTTCTCTTCTCCTGATTAGTTATTTCCTCTTGCCCAGAAAGACCTCTCTCCCAAGAATTCATGTCGGTATGTTCTCCCTCTTTATGTGGATGCTTGAATTTTGTTTTATGTGTGTGTGTGTGTCAGTATATCTGTGGGCATAAGTCTTGCTTTTTTGTTTAATTTTTTTTTTTAGAATGTTTTTTTTTGGTCTTTGGGGTTTAACTTTTGATTGATTTTGTTTAGATTTTCGGTGCTCTAATTCTTATTATTTATTCCGCATAATGGGTTTGAATTTTAGGTTTCGAATTATGGGGATTTTATCTTTGGTTGTGTTGTATGTGGAGTACTCGTAATTTGTTCAATTTATGTGGAACTAATTTTATTTCTCTCTCGCAGATGTTGTTTTATTGAATCAACTCATTGGATTGATTTAAAGCCTACTTGAGCTTTGATTTTTTTACCTTTTTTGGGTTTAAATTGATGGTAACTACTGGGACGGTAACTACTGGGTTACCAACAGCAGGGGGGTGGGGATGGATAAATTAGCGAGCTGTTGCATTTGAGTTCTTCATTTTTGTTTGCTAGTGGGTTTATTAAGAAGCTTAAAGTTTATTTAAAAGGAACATGTAGAATCTAAAAGGCTGTATGATCAGAACTTGTGATTTTATAATTGGTATATTTAGTTCTTTCACTTTTGACATGCCATCCGTCAATTTCTTTTTATCTATCTAAGAAGGAACTCAATGGTATTTTTGAAGATGATAAGCATCTGATGCTGTATAGGGTATGATTCTGCTGTTTGCATTCTATAAGGCAGGTCTGTGGTTCCTAAGCTGTGAAACATCAATGCTTAGGTTTTACAACATGCAAGTTTTAGACATTAACTCTTGCTTCCACTGGTGGTTACTGCTTGATATTTTGCATTTCTTTTATGCTTTTCTTCCTGTAAGATTAAGCATTCTCTGATTTAGAACTGTGTTTTTTTATGTGTGATTTCTCTGTGTCTGGGTTAATAATTTCTTCTATTTTTGAGGTACATTCATGGATTTTAGAGATGCTGTTGAGCCTCTAAAGTTCATATTTTGGATTTTGCCGTAGGTGAATTAACAGCAAAACATACTGCAGCATATTCCTGCACCTGGCCTTATAGAGTGTCAAGAATCTTGGTCATAACTCTTTACTTGTTTTTCTTCCAAAATAGGATACAGGACGGCCGTTGCCAAAATTTGGTGAATGGGATGTGAATGATCCTGCTTCAGCTGAGGGATTTACTGTGATATTTAACAAAGCTAGAGATGAGAAAAAGACTGGTGGAAAACCTGAGTCACCCGGAAAGGTTGATACTCATGTTAAACCAGGCATGGATCCTAGCAAGTCTCAGGCAGTAAGTTCTTTGGTATTCACTAAATTATATGGTCTTTCTCTTTTCAAAATTCAAAAACTCAAAAGACTAGTATACTTTGTCGTACATTCATAATTTAAGAGCAACAGATCAATTCTGTAATATGGGCTAGCATGTTACGCATGCATCAACATTCTTCATGTTGATTCTTACAATTGTTGTAGTTGCTTATTTTCATTAGCCTGTTGAGGGCATTAAATTCAATCAAGATTTTGGGTTAGCTATACGAGGAATCAAGATAATTATGAAAAATATGCAAAATTGCTGCTCCAAGACGAAGGCTGCATTTTGATGGTCTGAATAAATGAAATGATTATCCATTGTAGTGTGTGGTCTTATACTGAAGGCGGTCTAGATGGCTGAAAATGAACTTTAGCAATCATTAAAATGTTAACATCTTATCATATTGATCAGTGGGCTATCAGCTCTTGCATCCAGAAATTTAAGTGTTTTATATCTACAGTTCCTTTCTGACATGAATTATGCATTTATTTGCCAGAAAAAATGGTTTTGCTGCTTTCAGAGTCCAAGTACAGAATCTTGACAATGTCCCTCCCACATAAGAGCTTCAATGGAGTAATTTCATCTGTAAGTGGCCCCACTATATATTTACTGAAGAAGATAGAAGCTGTAGAGTGGTGATGAAATCTGCTGGAATTTACTGTATTGTAAGACTTGAGCGGTGGGGGAAAAAATGCAAAATACACAATTATTGTATTTATCCAGATGCACTGATCTGTTTTTCTTATCATTTCTTGTTATGTTCTGAGTTGTAGAGCTTTTGTGTCGGTTTGTTCCTTCCTGTTGTATTGGTACATGGGCTTTGTTTGTGAAATATACATATTTTTAGATTTCTTTTTCACAATTCTGGCATATCAACCAATGGATTGGTGATGAAAATTAAGTAAGAAACTCTGTTGAACTAATATATTGAGGGAATTTGTACAGTTGGTAATTCAGTTGTAAAGGAAAGACTCCAATATATTGGTCAGATTATACAATAGGTACGAGCTCCTTCCATTTGCTTCAAAGCCAGAGTCATTGATCTATTATCATATAACGGGGAAAATGAATTTTGAATCTGGTCGTAATCATAATCTCGGAAAGCAAGAAAAATGATATAACGCAAATACGAAAAAAATTAAGCACGAAAATGATATAATGTGCATATAGTTCATCACCTCCACCCATGGAGACTCTTGTAGCTCTTATGGGTTTGTTTACTTGTTTCCAATCTTGTCGAAAAAATAAAACAAAAGGAAGAAATAAAGAAATAAAGATAAAGGGGCAAGATTGCAAGTGAGCCAAAATGAAGGGCACTTAAAACAGATAGATGATGCCACTCAAGGCCAGGATTAGACAATACAGCAATAAAAAGAAGATCACTTTGAGAAAACTATTCCTTCATAATTCAATTATGTAAGGAGCGAAGGTTACAAAAAGGATGGTCTCTGATTCTATACATGTCCTTTGCCCCAGAGCAATCAAGAAAGACATCAGAGTCTGATATTGGAAAATTTTGCATAATAGTACAAAAACTATTCCACATCGGCATCAGTACTGCTTAAACTCTGGACATTCCAAGCTTCCGTTCAAAGAGGCGACGAAGCAGGTAAACTTGCAGGACACTAGCACCAATGAGTGCTGCAGATTCATAGAAGGCCTTGTGAATTGCCCTCTTGCTCATTGCTTCGTTAACTGCAGCAACAATAAAAGATTATGCAGCAAATGAATGGACTGAGCATGATTAATTCATTATATTCAAAATAAAGCCAAACAGAAAGCTTATGTGATGCTGAAAATCCCAAGCTGCTTCTTCTTTGTCGGCAGCATAATAAAAAATTCCCTTACAACTAGATTCAATGTAGGACAATTGTAACAATTCAACCACAGGACTCACAGGTTGCCTCTTAGAAATCATTTATCTAATTGTTGAAATTGAGTTTCTATTTGATATCTAAAAACACACTATTTAAATTCATTCATACTTCAAACAGATTAATGCTACAGTCGGCCAATTAACCAGAGAGTTTAATAATCTTATTTCCTACATGCACAAATTAATTGCGTTCTGCTTCATCTTCACTGAAATCAATATCAGCTTGTCCTAATTGTTATTTCCCACCTTTGAACGCAAAGTAACATGACCAACCAAGGAAACCAGCTCACATGTTTTTGACAATCACCTGACTTCAACATCCCCTAAACAAATTTCAAGTTCTTGACAGCTAAAAGAGTTTTAAGAAAGCCTGACATGTCTCTTTAGGTTCTAATGTTTTTTCCTACTCATAAATTGAGAAAAAAAGGTGTTATTAATGAAGCCTAACACATCAAAAAGGAAAAACGCAAATTGTGGCATCATTACTCAAACTCAAATACTACATAGGAAAGATCCAGAACAAACCTATTGCCTGACGTTCAGTCTGAGCCTCCAGCCAATGCTGTTCGAACTGAATGTTATAAAGAGCCTCCTCCAACTTCCATATCTGATCTAATAGAGGTTTAAAATGCTCTGCAAATAATGTAAGGCAACCATAGTAAGTGGGCCTCTACTCTCAAGAATTTGGTTGAATGAACATAAAAGTATGGCCTACCATCTTTTGCATGCTCATCATAGTATGAAAAATGGCCAACGTGTACATCAAAGTCGATGGTTTCATGGTATGGAGATTTGTTACTGAAGCAAAATCGGTGGACTCCTCTTTGATGAGCCATAAACTCAAATTTATGACTTATCTTGTCATGAAAATCATAGAGTTGATCACCAGAAGGTCCCTTCACCTAACAACATCATGGTCGAGACATCAGAGGAGGTATAGTATAAGCATAGAAGATATAGAAGATTTCTTGGCACTAATTTCATGAATCGCATCTTCAAATATGCAACTTTTCATCAATTTTGATCACTGCAGACTCAAATGTACTCTTAATCATATAATTCAGAAAATTAAGAAAAACACAAATTATGGATTCCCTGCGTCATTCACACATAAATGATAAAATATATGTCTACACCCCGATTTTCAAGGAACAAGAGAATGTAGGAATTCCACACATTAAATCCCTCATGCAAACTACCGTAAGAGGTGCAAACTGAATGGAGTATTTCTTGTTGACACAATATTTTTCATGCAAACTACTATATGAATAATTAATGTCATTACTATTGAAATATTAATGTGCAAACTACTATATGATACTTGTGGTCCATAACGATTAAGGCATCCATGGAAAACTAGAACTGTCAATAGGATCAATAATTCCAAAATTAATATACTTCCTCCTGGAAAATTTATACTAAGTTTCATATGATCCGTGGTAGGTTAAACTTGGTCAATAAAATAAGATATAACTGAACTTTGTGTTCCCCTCAGGCTGAGGTAACTAAGATACTTTAAAACTAGCCCAGCCTGAATGTAAGTTTCATACATACAATATCTATTACCATAAAAGAGATAAATAAGGATGGTGTATAATGCATATACAGAGTTAAGTTTGTATACTTTAACTCATATATTGTATTTACAAAACAATAATTTTTAAATCCATTTTGCTATACTTCTTTTCACTTTATCTTTCTCATCACAACATAGAAGATACTTCCAGGATTAGTTTGTTAAAAACAAAGTGACTGCAAAAATGCCATAGCTTTCAATCATTTTGCTTCTTCATAATATTGTTACTTCTCCAATAAAGATTGTATCCAAAAGGATGCATTGTCATTTAAAAAATGGCTTAATGGAAAATAATATAAAAAAGGTGTTTAAGATTGTTGTTGAGTATCCCAAAGCAGATTTTGAATTTTTTTTTGATTTCATTGACTGATTTTTTAATTTTTTATAAACTGTTTTTTTTAAATCTGTTTTTGGAAAAAATATCTATTTATTCGCTTCTATCCAAAAGTAGCTTTCAAAATTCAAAAAAGTTAAAAATACAAATTTTTTTATACAAAAAGCGCTTTATACAAACGCAATGCTACATGAGCCCAAAAAGGGCTCAAGAAAATCTAAGAAATAAAAGAACATAGCCTACCAATAGCTTTCCCTATAAAATTCTATGTGAAAACAAGAGAAAATCAATTGCAATGAGAAAAATAACCACAATAGTTCTCAAAACACTATCTAAAATGATCAAAATTATAATAATAATAAAAATAAGTTATATAATACATTTGAAATGAACTTCAGATATTTGTGCCTTGTTACGCTTACCATAGTTCCTAAAGTTCCACAAACTATCAATCTTTAGATTTATGTAACATCAAATCCTAATTTAAAAAGGTTAAATTACAAACAAAAAAAAAAAAAAATCTGAACTTTTATGTTTGTATAAAAAATAATATGTATTTTCAATTTTTTTTAATTAAATGAACAAACTTTTAATATTTTATCAATTTAGACATTTCATTCAATTTGGTAAAAAAAATTGCTGACTTATTTGAACTTTCTGACAAGAAAATTTTTTTTTTTTCTGACTAAGTAATTGACTTACCAATATTTTATAAGTATTTTATTTGCTCACATGCAAAATGATATTAATATTTCAATAGTAATGACATTAACTAAGTAACTTATTTGTTAGAAAATTCAGACAAGTCCATAATTTTTTCTACCAAATTAGGCGGGATATTAAATTGATAAAATATCAAAAATTCGTTAATTTAATTGAAAAAATTGAATAATAGATATTATTTTTTGATACAACTCAAAAGTTCAGGGTTTTTTTTTTTTTTTTTTTTTGGGAATTTAGCTATTTAAAAAAGTGAAACTTACCACAAAATCAACACCATCTTCACTATAATGCCAAGCTGAATCAGTCTTGACAACAACAAAGGAAACATGAACCGTATCTCCTTCATATTTAACATCGTGGGAGAAACATTCTTCCCTATCAATCACAAATCTAATACCAAGCACTGCTTGCGGCCACAACAAAAGCGCCAGCAATACAACAACACGAAGTTCCTTTACCCCAATTCCCATCTGCAGAGCATAAAAGCCAACAGCATTTCAAGTCAGAAGAAGAAATCATCAATCAAATTACCCAAACATAAAGCCAATATGGAAGATAGAAAAACCACCAATACATGGAATCAAATCCTGAAACAGCTCTAACTACATTGATGAAATATTTAAGGGAAATAAAAATCATACCAGTAAAAGTAAAAACCGATATAAAAAATCATTAAAAAGCTCAAAATCACCTTGAATTCATACAATTAATTAGAATTAGATGCCCAGACAGGAAGTTAAGACATGTCGGGGAAACAAAGACATAAAATTTCCAATAAAATTATAAGGGTTTTTCCGATATCAATCTTCAAAGTTCAAAACAACAGAAGGAACTCAAAATTTTAGATCGAGCTATGGAATGAAAGCGTAAACATCGATGAAACCAATCTAGGTCTCTAAGGAGGAAAAACATGATTGAGGAAAAACAAAAAAGAAATTACCTTTGAAGGGGAAAAACAAAAAGAAATTTTTTCGCAAGCCTCAATCAATCACTTATCAAAGAACCCCAAACATAAGACTTGGCGACTTTCAAGTTTCAACACTTCAAAAAAAAAAAAAATAATAATAATAAAACAGATGTCGTATTGTTCTGTCGTAACAGGCTGTTATTATCTGTGCTTCAGTGCACCAGATCTCTTTCTCTGGCTGAACGCGATCATCAACAAAACACTCCACGTGTCTATAGGAAATGCTTAAGGCCGTTCGATTCAAAATTCAAAGAAATTAATCATTGTAATTAAAAGGATTAATTACCTAAAAAAATCCAAACCACCAGCTTTTTAATAATTTTAATTCCAACTGCAAAAATATGATGGAGGTTTATTGCTAATTATAGCCTTTATTTTCGATCCAAATTCATACTTTACTCTCCTCTTTGTTCACTTCCACAGCAAAAAATCATATGGATTTTATTCTCCATTGGCTATGAGACACCAATGGTCTAAGAAAATAGAAGTGAGAGAAGGAGCTAAGAAATTCGCTAAAGAAGCGACCAAGAAATCCCAAACATAACCGCTGATCTAGTCGCCGAGACTACCAAGAAATCCAAAGAGCTTTCATTTGAAGCTTCCAAGAAAGCTTATCAGTTAGGAATACCACCCTCAAGCAAGCCAATCCGATCCAAATCAAGTCTATTTCAGATATCATCCTTCCTCAGCTCTCTTCTCTCTCCATTGTCAATTGTTCCTCTTTTTCTTCGGAGTCTGCAGCTTTTAAAATTTGGAGTTACTAATGATGATTTGAAATATTTTGTTAAGCAACTGACTTCCAGTACTTTCTAGAAATTTCAAATTTAAGGCATTGTATTAACTGTAAAGATGTCATAAAAAACCGAAAATTGTTCCTCGGGATAGCCGGCTATAATTTGGTATTGAAAAAAATAACCAAAAAATATATCAAATAAAAAGTTCAAGCTAAAAGAAAAAAAGAGAATAAGATTTGCGTAATTTGTTTACCCCTAGAGATAGTAATTAATTTTTTATTATATGAGAAAATAACAATTATAATACAATAAAACTATATCTCTTTTGAGTTGATCAAATTTAAATCTACAATCTATTTTAAGCTCGAATAATAATTCTCATTCTAAAGCTTCTAAAAATATTTTCCGAAACCTTCACTTGAATATTTACCCACGTCTAATAATACTCAAATAAAAATTCAAACTTGAAATTTCCAAATAACTTTTGTATTTATTTCCTTGAATTCACCCTTTAAATGTCTTGAATTGTCTATATTTATAAACACTCCAAAATTTTCCACTTAGATTAGGAATATCATTCCAATAGAAATTATTTTCTAAGAAATATCTTTCTTTATCAAAGTGTAACTTGAATTTCTACAATTAAAAAAACTAGAATATGAAATTAAAGTTAGGAACCCCTTAGGCCACAATATAAAAGTGAATAAAGTATTCAGAGATTATCCTTTAGTTGAGCATGGGAAAGAATTTCCCGCAGATTTGATTGAGTTGTCTTTCTATGAATATGATGTCATTTTAGGTATATTGACTCTCACGTCACGGTGCTGTGGTAGATTACAAATCTAAGTCAGTGGTACTTAAGACTATAGATCAGGAAGAAATTGTTTTCACATCCCCCTTAAGTCATATTTATGATGAAAGCTAAGAGAATGATGAGAAAAAGGGTGTGAAACTTATTTAGCTTATGTGATTGACACCAGAAATGAGGTCCAGATCTCCAGTTCTTAAAGATATCCCTGTTGCTAATGAATTCCCATATGTATTTTTCGATGATTTACCTAGACTGCCACCAGAAAGGAAGGTAGAGTTTGCTATTGATTTTATTCCAGGTACTATGCCTATATCAATGACGTCATACAGAATGGCACCATCAGAAATGAAAGAACTCAAGGCACAATTGCAAAAACTTTTGGATAAGGGTTTTATAAGACCAAGTACATGTTAGAGAGGTACTTTAAAGGCAATCATCTTTAATCACTTATTGTACAAACTTATTTTGGATGAATAAAAAGATATTTTTCATTTAATTAATGTTTATTTATATCATGAATTGATTTGATCTTAAATTAATTAGTGAAATCCATGATATAAACATAGCATGAAAGAAATCATGATGAGATCGTGATAATGAAATTCTTATCATGTGTAATTATATTAGTATCTAAATTATCCCTAGTCATAGGATTAATGAGATGAGACATTATTAATTCGAGTGGACTAGCACATGTTATAATCCTTGATTAGATCAAGCAGTAGATCTCATAAGCTGTGAATATGAGATGTTCAGAGTTAACATATGGATGCTTGCTAAGATTAGTCAAGTACATTGGATGACCTGTTATGAGACGATTATATGGATTATCTATTCAAACGTCAATGATAGTCTCATCATAGCAATGGTGCAAGTATCCTTAGACTGGAGATACTCAAGGATATCTTGGATACTGATTCTGTGCTTTGACTTCATTCCTTATTACTTCATAGAGGTCGCTTATAAGGTAGTAATTGGGTACAACTTGAGGTATTCGAAGGTAATTGGGTAGCCGATAAAGGATTCACCACTCCTGATAGAGTGAGAGTATACCCATAGCCTCTTATCGAGGTCATTACTCGGAAATCTCTGGTAAGAGTGGAAATGTCATGAATATGGTCTTTAGTGACATGTATAGTAGAGTAATGAGCCTAAAGGATAAGATCTAACATCACTTGGGCTATATGTGACGTAGTCAGTTTAGCAGGAGTTAACGCATCGTCCATGTTCTGAACCGAGTGGGGTATAGGATGGTGAAAGGACGAATTACATAGATATTATATATGGAAAGATTCATAGTCAAGCCACTGACTTTTTGGTCAATTGAGGGTCATGATATGTTGCTAGATATCGCTCATAACTTGCTCAAATTAATTGTTAATTCAGATGACCAATATAATTGAGAACCTAATGGGTCACACACATTGGAGGTGTGAAGAATGAGTAAAATGGTCTTGGATATGATCCAAATTTAAGAGAAAAATATTTGTGGTCGGACCGTGATGAGATCAAAGAAAAAATTCTAAAAAATCGCTCGGGAGGGGTCATAGGCCTATGCAGGCTTACTGGCCAAGCCAGTTGGACTTGCCCAGCTTGCAGCTACATGCTGCTGATAGAATAAGCTGCGTGGAAGTTGGCCAATTCCCCCTAATCCTCCTATTTTCATGCCACTTTGATTTTTGAATCAAATTTAGGTTAGGGTGAGACTCTAAGACCTTAGGGCAAAAATGAGAGACATATAAATATTATTTTTGAGCAGAAAATAATATGGAGCCAAAAACATAATTAAAGTGTTTTAATTTCATTTTCTCTCAAAAGATCAATTTATTTGCTAGCACATAGAAGTTGTTCAAGCCATCTTCCTAAGGGTTTTGTTCTTCGATCTTCGCATGAATACCCTTAGAGACACATCCATTTGGATTGTTGTGGTTTGCAACAACCCGACAAGATGAAAAATTGAAGAATTTAAGAAATTAAAACGTATTAATTTCTAATTATGTGTTTCATCAATTAGTTTTAATGACACAAGTAGATTCCTATGAACTGGATTTTGAAAATTTTAATTTCTGATGCATTTTATGAATATTATTCATCTTCAAATTCCAACACTACATCCCCATGGGGTGCACTAGAATTATTTGTGAGAAAGAAGGACATATCTTTGAGGCTATGCCTTGATGATAGGTAGCTAAATAAGGTGACCATAAAAAATAAGTACTTATTGCATGGATTGACGATCTCTTTGACCAATTTAAGGGTGTAGGAGTATTCTCCAAGATAGACTTGAGATCGAGTTATCATCAATTGAGGATGAAGATGGAGGATATAGTTAAGACAACATTTAGAACCAGATATGGTCATTATAAGTTTTTGGTTATGCCATTTGGGTTAACCAATGCTCTTGCAACATTCATGGATCTTATAAACATGATCTTTAGGCCATACCTGGATCAATTCATGATTGGTTTTTATTGATGATATTTTGGTATATTCTAAAGATCCAGAAAAGCATGAAAAACATTTGAGAATAATGTTGTAGACCCTTAGAGAAAATAAGCTTTATGCCAAACTCTTAAAATATGAGTTTTGGCTAAATAATGTGACATTTCGAAGACACATTGTATTAATAAAAGGCATTAGGATTGATCCTAATAAGATTAAGGCAATTGTAAATTGGAAGCTACCACAAAATGTGACTGATATCGGAAGTTTCATTGGTTTAGTTGGATATTACAAGAGGTTTGTTAAGGGTTTCTCAATGAATGCTTCTTTTTTTATGAGACTTTTGAGAAATGATGTTAAATTTGAGTGGAAAGATGAATGCTAAGCTAGTTTTGATAAGCTTAAGAGTATGCTTATTGAGGCTCCTATTTTGATATAGCCTATCCTTGACAAAGAGTCCGTGATTTATAGTGATGCTTCTCATAATGGATTGGGCTATGTATTGAAACAAGATGGAAATGTGGTTGCATATGCTTCTAAACAGTTAAAACTGCATAAGAAGAATTATCTAACTCGTGAGCTAGAGTTAGCAGATATAGTTTTTGTATTGAAGATTTGGTGCCATTATCTGTATGGGAGAAGTGTTTCATTTACATAGATGACAACGGTCTGAAATGTTTACTCACACAAAAAGAACTGAACTTGAGATAGAAAAGATAACTTGAATTAATAAAAGATTACAATTGTGTAATTGACTACCATCCTGACAAGGCTAATATGGCAGTAGATGCTTTGAGCAGAAAGACTATGATAGAGTTGTATGTTTAGCCTTCTCTTACCCAGGAGATCAAGGACTAGTTGAAATAGATAAGTTGGTCTCTAAGGGAGAGAAACCTGAGTTCACCATTAAGCTATATGGTGGATTATTTTATCGAGGCAGATTATGTGTCCTTGATATTGAGGATCTTAAACAGAGAATTCTTAGTAAAGTCCATGAATGCAAATATGTTATGCACCCAAGGAGTAGTAAGATGTATTAAGAATTAAAGAGCAGATATCAGTGGGTAGGTATAAAAAATGATATCATAAGGTCTACTTTGAGATGCCTGACTTATTAGCGAGTTAAGGCTAAACACCAAGTACCTTTGAGGTTGCTACATCCAATCCCAATATCGGAATGGAAATAGGAGCAAATCACCTTAGATTTTATGACGGGATTGCCATTGACATTGAAGAACCATGACACTATATGGGTCATAGTGGATAGACTTACAAAGTCAGTACATTTCTTACTTATTAGGAAGGATTACCCATTGAATAAATTGTCCAAGATCTACGTAAATAAGATAGTACGTCTTCGTGGAGTTCCTGTCTCCATAATGTCTGATAAAGACCCTAAATTTACATCTCAATTTTGGAGAGTTTACAACGAGCTTTGGGTACTAAACTCAATTTTAGCACAACTTTTCATCTTTAGATAGATGGACAATTAGAAAGAGTTATTCATATTTTAGAAGACATGATGAGAAGTTATGTCATTAAATTTGAAAGAAGCTAAGACAAATACCTTCCTTTAATGGAATTTGCCTATAATAATAGTTATCAAATCTAGTATCTAGATGGCTCCATATGAGGCATTGTATGGTAGGAAGTGCTGAACACTTCTATATTGGATATAGCTCAATAAGAGGAATCTGATAGGGCTAGACCTAGTGTAAGAGATAGAAGAAAAAGTGAGAATTATTTGAGAAAGGCTTAAGGCTACAACAGATAAATATTATTGATATGCTGACCTTAAAAGACATGACATTGAATATGCAGTAGACGATAAAATTTTTCTTAAAGTTTTTCCTTCAAAGAAAGTCTTGAGATTTGAAAAGAAAGGTAAGTTAAGCTCAAAATTTATCGGACATTATGAAATCTTAGAGGAAGTTGGACCGGTTGTATATAGACTCGCTCTACCATTAGAGTTGAGTCAAATACATCATGATTTTCATGTATCGATATTAAGACGATATAGATCAGATCTTTCCCACATCACACCAGTAGAGAGCACATAGGTGTGGCAGGAAATCTAGAATTAGGACATCGTTGCTGTACTTCAATCCAAGCATAAAACTCTTGGATTCTGTCACGCCATTTACGTGAAGGAATGTCATCAAAAGAGAACCACGTACCATTGGATGATATGGGTGGAATATTTGATTGTGTGCCTGGGGTGCTAGTTCCCATTTCTTCATCAGGGGGTTCCTCTGTGGTATAGGCCGGAGTTGAAAAGAATCAATCCAAATTCTTACCAGAGAGACTAAGGAGCTCAAGAACAAGTGAGTATTATTAGTAAAAGTGTTATGGAGAAATCATGCAAGAGAAGAAGCAATATGGAAAAACAAAGAGGTGATGAAAGCTCAATACCCCTATCCATTCAACTATGATGTATCAGATATCTTTCAAAGATAAAACATCTTAAGGGAGAGAGAAATGTAACACCTATTAATTAAAGCTTAATTAGAATAAGTGTGTGAGCGATATATATATAAACACATAAAAAGCATTAGGAATAAAATTGAATAAATGACTAAATTAGAAATTAAAATAAATTAAATTGATTAATATAGTTAGTTTGATTAAATTAGACCACATAATTAAATTATATTTTCAATAAAGACTAGTGGAACTAGATATATGTAAAAATGTGAAAATAATAATAATAAATAAATAAGTTAAAAAGAAAAGAGAAGAAAAATAATAATAATTACAAAAAAAAAAAGTAGACTGCAAAAAAAAAAAAAAGGAAATGGGCAGGAAAAATGGCAAAGTGGGTGGTCCTTTTGGCCATATAAATACAATTAAGTTTCTATATATTTTTAAAACATAATTTCCATTATTCATCTTCCTACCCAACAACTCCTTTTCTCTATCATTTTACTCAAGATTTATTTCAAATTCACTTTAAATAAATTTGTTCTTGGCCCACAACAAATGGAAGAACAACAAAACTGAACAAGCTCCAAATTTTGGATGTTGGAAAAGTTTTATTGAGATTTATACATATATGCATTCTAGTTTACCCAAATGGATGATTGTATGTATATAGCATAATTCATGAGTTAAGATGATGAAATTATATATTATGACATACTTGGCATTATAAAAAATTGTTGTTAACTATGGTTATGCATCGAAGATTTATTGGCTTTGATATAATGGCAAATTAATTTAAAATATGCCAACTTACTTTAATTGGTAATATATGATGAAATATCATGTTATTACATAATTTTGAAATAAATTGAGAATATGTGATTATGTTAATGTAAAATGAGTATGACAAATAAAGATATAATGAAAAATAAATAATTAATTATTCATTTCTCTACTTGAGTAATAATTTAGGATAAATGGTATACCATTTAGGGAGATTTCAGTACCGACATGGATGTAATTTAAGGACTTGATAGTTTTAGTTTCGAAAGCGCCCCTGATCCTGTTTATATATAGTTGTGGTTATACTTAGTCAAGATAACTGAAGTTCTGCAAGCGCCCTTACTTCTCATCCCGTATCCAGAAGGTCTAGATATGAGATTTGAGCTAATGACTATTGGCTAAAGATTAAAAATTAATTAAAAAATAGAATTTGAATAAATTAATTAATTGGATTTTTTATATAAATTTGTCAAGTTTGAATTATATGTAAATAATATGAAAAATTTAAAAAATAAAATAAATAAATAAACAGTATTGTAAGCATATGGGAATTTCATATGTTGGTATAATTATTTTATTTCTGTTACATGTGTGTTAAATTTAAATGTTTCAAAATTTATTGTGCTTTGCATTGTGTAATTGCATGAGAAAACTTTAATACTTGTATATACCGCTAAGCTAGAGATAGGTTAGCGTGAATTTCTTTCACGTATGAATTGGAGCTGTAGATAATAGATAGTGAAATTAATAAAAAAGAAATCCAAATCTATATAAGAAGAGGTACATAAGACCTAGGTAGAAAGTTAATTACTTATTACTTTTCTTTTTTATTTTGATCATGCATATAGATAGACGATTTGTTTTGTACTTATATTAAGAATATATCTAATAATTAAAAATATTTCACATGTGAATGTGATTATAATGAGTTGATATATATATATATATATATTAATTGTTAGTGTGGATAAGAAAATTTAAAAAAAAGTATGTCAAATCCGTTATAAAAACAGATAATTAAATTATTGATTAAAAAGGAAGTAAATTCAGTTAAATTTATTTAATTAATTAAAATTATGTGATATTTTACTTATATAATAAAATTATTTCTGTTATATAGGGGAGGTGGGGTGTCGCATAATTTGAGTTTTTTTTTTGTAATTAATCCTAATTAAAATCAATTACTACTCTCATTTTTTTCATTTAAAACTATTATATTAATTACAAAAATATTTAATATATATAGATAAAATATTAAACTACACTTATATCTAATAATTGTATTGTACTATATCTAAAAGTGAGAATATGGAGAACATACAAATTTATCAAAAAATCAACTTAATTGAATTAGTTAATTGAGTTAATTTTATTATTTAATAATTTAATTTATTAATAAATATTATTAATAATTTATTAATTATAAGTTCAAATCTATTATATATATATATATATATATCACGTATTTGTAAATAATTTTAGTATTTGCGCATTAAAATTTAAAAGTAGTTTTTTAAAATTCAATAGTTTATTTTCACATTTTTAAAATTCAAAATAAGAGGGATAAATAAATTTATCAAAAAACCAATATGATTGTATTAGTTAATTAGATTAATTTTTTCATTTAATAATTTAATTTTTTAGTGAATATTATTAATAATTCATTAATTAGAAGTCCAAATCTATTATAACTAGTTAACTATGTTTTATATATATGAAAAAAATCAAATAATTAATATAAAAAAATAATTTAATAAAAAAATATTAGGAATACACGGTAAAAAAATAACGATAGCATATTTTCATGCAAAATACAACAATAGTTTTTACTGACATATTAAATTTATATAATAGTAAGTCTAAACTAAATTACACTATACATGTAATACATAACATGAATTTTAAAATACTGAGTATAATTTTTATAAATTATTTGAAAAGTTAAAATTTCTTAATAATTTTTATATAGTTCAATAATTAATTTATTTTAATCATATATATAACAAATTAAGTTTTTAAAATTTACGTGTATAGTATAATATAATTTACTTTTATATAAAATTTAAGAATCAAATATAATTAATATTTAGATTAAATATGACTTAGTTACATGATAATTAAAAATAACTAAAATTAATTTGTTGGACAAAATTATTATTATTTATTTAACAATGATGAGTCTAATTATTAAAAATCACATGCATTGCATGTGGATTATTGAGAATTGGATGACAGACAAAATGACCGTAAAATATTTACTACCTCTATTTTATATATGATTCTTAATAATTGACAAATTAATAATTTAGGGGATGGACAAAATGATTATAAAATATTTACAACTTCTATTTTATATACGACTCTTAATAATAAACAAATTAGTAATTTTCATATGAGTTATAACGATTGTCTTAACTTTTAATCAAATCATAACATATATAAAAGTGGGAATAAAAGAGAGAAGCAAAATGACCGTAAATGATTTACTACATATATTTTACATATGATTCTTAATAATTAATAAATTAGTAATTTGATAAAATTTGAAATAAACATGCACTCATATAATTAATATGAATGAAACATCATAATAAGATGAAACAAATTAATAAAAATAATAAAAAAATTATATAAAAACCAAATAGTGATTAATGACGAATCCAATATTTATAATTATGTTAATAAAAAATTAATATTCTTAAAAAGAAATTAAATTTTCTTTCTCCAATTATTAAATAAGGATATAATTGATAAAAAAAATAATTAATATTTTATAAAAAAATATGAAACGACAAATATTTTGAAACAAAAACAAAAACTTAAACATCTATTTAAGAATTGACTAAAAGATGGCTTAAGTCATATTGGATGCTCTGAAAATGTTCGTTTTCATCATTTAATCTCTTCCAGCAATTTTTGGTTCATTTAGCCATCTGAACTTTTTTTCTTTGTTCATCTTTTCTTATGTCCAATTCATAAAATGTGCATGAATTCCCCTAATACTGACATGACAAAAAAAAATATTTGATTTTATCAATGATATTATGTCAGCAATAAAAGATCATATGTTTAGTTTTACAAATTAGATAAATGATAAAGTGAACCAAAAATAGAATTCAGTTGATTAAGTAGATCAAAAATCACCACAGGAGATTAAATGACGAAAATAAACATTTTCAGGGGCTGGGTATGACTTAACCCTTACAAAATTAATTAAAATATAAAGTTATATGTACCATAATCTTTATTTTTTTTTTCGGTTCTATAAAAAATAAAATAAAATTATATATGCTAAAAAATGAATCTTATTTTTTGTTTTGGTAGAGAGTAAATATTAATATTATTGCTTATTCTGTTTTTGAAATATATATATATATATACACACTTGATAATGTGGGTGAAGATAACATCGGTACAATTAACAACTAAATCAGAAATACAAGAGGGACACTCCTCAATTCAAATCTGTGGACAAATCTTTATGAATCAAGCAGTTTAGAAACATCTATTTGTATTAACTGAATCCTGAAATTCCTTCTATTTCAGATAGAAATTTTGCACATTGGGCAATCAAAATTACAGAATATGTATAGAATTAATTGATACAAATAAAAAGAGGGAAATCAAAACAGGAAAGTGAAGGTGGAACAAACAAGAAGAGCAAATACAGATGACTTAATTGCCAAATAATGTGGCAACTTTCCCTTATCCTTCCTCAAGAAAAGGCCTTGGTACAGAGGCAAATTGATGAAGATCAAAACACAACAAAGAAGAATTTGCAATACCATCTTCTCAATACTCTCATTCATAAATAAAATCTGCTTCACTCCCCCAACAAAGCAAACTAAATTCAGCATTGCAAGTGTAGCTAAGACAGTAAACATTGGAGAGGAAGCACCAAAATCCATTATCTCTTGCTCATATCGTTTCAGTACATCCTCATCAGCAACTTTAGGGGTGATCACAAAAGCTAATTCAGAGAATCCTACCAGTTTCAAAATGCTATCGACGAAGGCAAAAAGGTAGGAACTTGTTCTCTTATATAGCCACATTCTTTGTTCATTCCACCAGCCTAAGTATGTGCCCCCAGACTGAACAAATTCAACAAGGCTGTAAATGTACTTGCTAAAGATCACATAAGTAAATGGTAGGAACCACGGGTTTGACACCTGAAGAAATTGAACAAGCAAAAGTTTTTAACAGCTTATTTGTGAAGAAAAGTGATGCAATTGGGAAGAATATGCACCTGTGGAAACAAGGATATGCCCTTTAGGAGACAAAGTGAAGGAATAATGCAATAATACATGGTTGCCAAGCAGTTAGCAGCCCAGAGACAATAGCAGCAATAACCGAATTGCAGACTGCGGCTAATCTTTCCATTCGCATACCATGCAGGGCTATACTTAGAAAACAAAATCTGGAAATCACCTTCAGACCATCTTTTGTGCTGCACTAGTGTCTGAGCCAGGGTTTTTGGTGCAACACCTAAGAATGCCATTCTTTCAGGATTGAAATACACTGATTTCCACCCTTTGCATTGGATCGACAATCCAGTTATTACATCTTCTACTGGAATCCCATATTTCAATCCCATCTGCAATCAAACATTCAGTTCATTTACTCGTCTATAATTAATTGTCTCAAAAGTTTTCCATGATTCAAATTTAAGAAACAGAGACCTCATTTCCCCATTTGCTGTTCTGCTCATAAGTACAGCTTGCTAGAGGCTTTGTTTCTTCTTCTAATTCTTGTATAGTCTGCTGTCTCTTGAGATTTCCTTCTTCCATTTTACCATTGTTACCAAATTTCTTGCCACAGAGAATATCTCTCCTGTGAAAGCAGCCACTTCCAATATACAGAGGACCTCCAACGCCATCCATGCCATGGAACTCCACCTTGATCATGATCAGCCATATCAATGAGACAAATTATACTAACTACTTAACATGAAGAATCGGTAAGAATACTGATATGCAAATTTTGCTTACATCTCTAATCACTGGCATTGAACTACCGAAAAGGTCATTCTTAGTAACATTTTCAAAGTTCTGTGGAAACTGAACAAAGGCAATGTCATGGCTCTGCTTTTCGTCCATGAAGAAACAGAGTGCATCCCGCACGGCTAGTGAATTGTTTAAGTACATATCGCAATCTAGATTGAGAAGAATCTGTGCATTGCTAATCTTTGATGATACCCTTAACTGCATATACATATTTGACCATCAAAAACAATGAAATATTCAAGACAAAATTTGAAATCAATCTAGCTAATTCTACCGATGTATGTAACTGACCAATGCATTCATAGCTCCAGCTTTGAAATGGTGGGGATAATGAGGTCTCTTCTCTCTAGCAAGATATACTAGAGTAGGCAATGCACACCCATCAATATCTGTCTCATTTGAATCTTCCCCATCTATCAAAATCTGGGAGTAAGATGGAAATTGAAAAATCAAACAGTTGGAGGGCAATAAAAAAAAACACTTGGAGATAAGAAAAATAGAGCAAGTACTTGAAGAATGGTGTCGTGATCATGTCGCGAAGTGTATGAATTCCACTGTGAAAATCCTCTATGTTTCAGGCGTGCTTCTTCTGGTACCCGGCCTAGCTTGGTTGCAGTTTCAATTCGTTCTTCCATTTCCTCGTATAATTTCTGCAAGAAATTGGAATCTTAACTCTCAGTTTAAATAATGAAACGGTTGATGCAAGCTTTGGGAGTTCAATTCTAATATGCTAAACATAGTCCTGGAGAAATATTTACAAGTAAGCAGCGACTTTCGCTGAATCTTTAACAAAAGCAGAGCTCAGTTTCCGTTTGTTTCAGCGGCCAACGGCGGCCGGCAAGTTACAATGGTTTGTCAAAGATGAAGGATGATGGTCCGTCACGTGCCATCGGCTGTTGCATTTTAACGTTCGTATATTGGTGTTAATGTCTAATAATTTAACATTAAATTTTTATTTAAGAAATAATTACTAAAAAACTTTCTACTATATTATTTACATAATATATATGCTGATTTTTTTTATTCATCTTAATACGTGATAAAACAATATACAAATTATTAACTAAACATAAAAATGATATATAAAGAAAAATATAATATCTTAGCTCATAAAAAATTATTATAAGTATATTCAAAAATTAAAATAAAAGTTATTTAAATATTACTGCCAAAAAGATAGATTTTTATATAAAAAGTTAAGTTTAAATTTTCATGTTTTTAATATAATTTTAAAAAATAGAGGTTGAAATTTCCAACCATTTAATTTTAGGACTAATATTATAAAAAATATATAAATTTTACACTATTCTTAGGGTTATATCAAATTTTTTAAAAATTTATATTATAAAAAATTTTATTATCGTAAAATCTAGCTCACCTTTACATAAATTATCGAATTATTTCAGAACTCAAATATGTATCAGCATTGTATCTTTAAATTATTATTATTTTCTATAAAATTAAAATCCCTACAATTAGATTGACTATGAGTTATCATAACCCGACGGTGATCCTCAAATACTACCAAGGAAAATCCCCGGGCCCGTAACTGCAGAGATGCAGCCCCGGAAGCGGGTGAGCTTGGAGGAATGAGAGGCCCACTTTCCTAGTGAGAGGGGCTGAGACACGTGAGGAGCTCCTTTGGACTTCTGGCCGAAGTGATTGGCCGTGGATTTAAAAAAAAAAAAAAAAGAAGATTGACTATGAATTAAAATTAATATTTTAAATAACAAAATAGAATAAATTAAATTTTTTTTGAGGCCGACAAAATAATTATATATGTAGCAATCGAGTCATCCATGGAATTTTAACGGATAGACTTCAATAATTGTGGTCAATTAAATAATTTCTTTGGGCGAATAATAAATAGTTAGTAATTACCTTAATGGTGGAAAACTCCTCAGTCTGAGCAGGAGGATGATGGTGGTGATTAGAGATGGAGATAAAGTAAGCAGCAGGTGACCTTGGCCCTAAATTGAATTTCTTACAATATGGTATCCAATATCTTGCAAACCTACTGCCCTCTAACATCGCATAAAATGTAATCTCTGATCCGCCGTCATCCGACAAATAAACACCCAGTTTTTCCGGTGAATAGTCACAGCTCATCACCGATAAAACAGTATTTACCACCATCATCGGTGGCTCTATCGCAGCATCCGCCGTGCATACAAATATATCTACTCCTGGCAAATTCTTCTCATACCTGTTGTATATATAATATACACTTGAAGTTTGAACATATATACTACCATTAAGAGAATTGAATTATATGCAGTACTTATAATTCATCAATTTCAAATTGTTTTCTTGACCAGTTTTTTATTATATTTACT
Source organism: Balakata baccata (assembly GCA_949630135.1). Taxonomy (NCBI): domain Eukaryota; kingdom Viridiplantae; phylum Streptophyta; class Magnoliopsida; order Malpighiales; family Euphorbiaceae; genus Balakata; species Balakata baccata. Next base: position 993 of record CATIWF010014689.1, on the reverse strand, counting down.
TATTAAATATTTTTTTAACTATATTATCACTTTTGAAATTTGAAAAATGGTATACTGAGCTACAATTTATTGAGATGTCAGTCAAATTACAATTCTTATACCCGTAAATGAGATTATAAATGAGATTATTTCTAGAGATTTCGAATTTGAATTTTGAATTTGGTGGAATAGGACAGCAATTTTGTTACATATATTGACTCATGATCTAAATAAGAAAGGTATACCTGAGAGAAAGCCTGTCCTTGAAGGTGAACCTATAGACGGGATTCCACCTGAGAGATTGAGTGAGAAGCCAGTAAAGGCCAAACCAAAGCTCGGAAGCAAGCAGTCCAATCCAAAACCATCTTCCATCTTCACCTTCACTTGGTGTGTAAATAAATCTATAAACCCAAATCAGACATATTCCCAAAAATACAGTTGCAGCATACAGCCGGTAGATGAACTTTCCTTTCGCTGTTTTTGTTTCAAAAAAAGGCATATGCTCGCCATCTTCCATCTCTGTTTCTGCACTCCCTTTTCTTTGAACTTTTCTTCGCTCTGATCGTATCTCTCCTCTTTCAAACGTCATCCATACATATATAATATATTGTTTGCATTGCAACTTGCCATTTTGTTTTTTTTTCTTTTTTTGTCTGACCGCGGAGCCAGTTGCCGGCCAATTAGAACCATACGTAATTTTTATTATAATAGCAATTTGAATTTTTATATTGCTGATTTTGAGTAGTGGGACCCTGCAGCATTTGTGTGTTTGGTGAATATTTGGCATATAGTATTGCGAAAAGAATTGAATTGTATAGTCCATCGTGTCCTAATGGTATTACAAGTCGTAAGAAAAAAAATAATTAAATTGTATACAATCATATAAATAAAGTAAGGAAAAAAAAAATTTAAGACAATTTATATGGTTCAACCTGCTTATGGATTGATTGATATTGTTGTTAAGTGTTTCTAAAATATAGTTTGAATTTTATTTATTTAATTAATTGGCTAGTC
>CATIWF010014681.1:0-59858 GCA_949630135.1 Balakata baccata | reverse complement strand
TGGTTTGAACAAAGTACACACAAACTAAACTTATGTATTACATAATTAAAATTTCATTGAATTACAAATTTATAACCTTATCAAAAACTTATTTAATGATATAATTGGGTAATGGTTTTAAAGGGCTGAATGTTGTTGACTGAAAGTTTTTAAGATTCAGATTGCCGCAAGGTTTTGGACATTTAGATTCAACAATTAGGACATTCAGACATAGGGTGATTATGTTGGTTCAATATAAAATAATTAAAGGAAAAACTCAAAATAAAAATTTTTAGTAAAATACAGCTATTTATTTCTATGCTAGCTTATCTATTTATACTAGTCAAGATAAATCCTAATCCCTCATAGAAAAGGAACTGTAACAAAAATAAAATACTTATTAATTTAAAATCCTAAATAAAGATGAAAAGGAAATATAAGCAAAACTGAATAAAATAAAATTCTAAATAATCCTATTTTCTGCATCATATTTCTTTTTTAAATGTTTGATAACTTATGTTTGCATCTAAGTATTGGGTGTTGAGATCATAACATAGACTTGGATGTAGCAATATATAAGTTGTTTTTCTAAATTTGTGAGTTATAATATCATACATTTTGCATTTGGGTCTGTTTGAAATTCTGAAAAATAAAATTCATATATGGAGAAAGGATATTTAATTTATTGGCACTTGTATAGACTTACGGACAAAAATATAATTCTAAGATTTTGTGCAAAGAACTTTTTTCAAAACACTGTTGAAATAGAAGAGAGGGGAGGGGGTACCTTAGTGAGCAGCAATGGCAGACAGCAGCTGGACGGCCGGAGGACAGCAGCAGCCACTGAGAGGGACAGCAGCAGCCATCGAGAGGGACAGCCGGAGGACAGCAGCAGCAGTAGCAAGCACCGAGAGGGATGCAGCAGCAGCGAAGATGAAAGAAGAGAAGAAGACGAGATCGGTTGAAGAAGAAAGAGAAGGAAAAAGAGGAGAAAATAAAAAAAATGGGGTTTGGTGGTTTAGGAACAGAAAATAGAAGGAGGAAGGCAGGGCAAAAGTACGTTGTTTTGGCTTAATAGAAAACAGAAAAAAAAAATCTGCCAACCTCAGCTGGGTGTGCCTCACTAGCACCTCAGGCGAGGCACAAGGCGTGGCAAGGCGCATGCCTCAGCAGCCTCGCCTGCCTTTTGGGGCTGCATTGCCAAGGCCAGCACCTTGCGTTAGGCGCGCCTTTGATAACACTGTGTAGAAACCACTATGAACTCGATGTAGAAGAATACTTTGATACTGTGCAATTCTTCTGAGATCTTTTATTTGTGAAGAATGTGATATAAATAGAGTTCACTTTTATTTCTCTCATAATTTGCACCTTAACTAGCCAATACACACAATTGCTTACTAGAATTTATAGTATAGGAATATTTAGTTTGTATGTTAGGCCTTGATTTTATTCTTACTTAATTGTAAATATTTTTCTAGTTGGGATTAAATTCTCTTGTATGAATAAATCATATTCAACATAGAGAAATAAAAATATTCTTCTATGAAAATCTTCAACAATCTATTTCTCTTTAGTGTTAATCCTTGTAGTGAGTTGCTTCCCTTCATGTGCTTAAGCAACTAATGAAACCTTCTCTAGAGATCTCATCTAGTTACATTGTCTATTGCTTTCTTTTCACTTTTGTTTGTGTGGTGCAACTTTTGTGACTTCAAAAGAATATTAGAGTATTAGACATAGTTTTCAAATGTTTGGAGGGTAGAGGGTACAAATAAGTTCCAAGTTAGTATTCGGATGATTGGTTTATGAAAGATTTCTCATTGAGGGCATTGGGCTAGTTACAACAAGCACTGTGAGAAAAATGGTGGAAAATGGTAAATACTCTTTTTGTTTACTCACTTTATTTAATTGCCCTTTGCATACGGGAGCATATCTCTTTTGACATGCTATAAATCTTGTTATGAGATATTGGGAGATATTTTAATAATATTCTTAATTAGCTTGATTTATGTAATTAAGGATAGATAGATATTTATTTCCTAGTTTGTATTGTTTTCTATTTTTCATATATTTGTTTTCTATTTTATATTCATAGGGTTGTATATATAGGACTTTCTACTAGTAATTAAATTATCGATTTCTCTCAATTCTTGTTTCTTTACATAGTATCAGAGTCATGAGTTCTAGTAAAACCCTACCTGGGAATCGATACGAGAGTTACGCCTAAATGAATATCTTTTTGTCATAGCTGGGTCATTATGAGTAATCCATTTTGTTTTTCTGCCCTTGAGAGCATATTGTGTAATTTCTTGGGTCACCCTTGTCGAGTGAAATTTGTTGTCGGTATATCTTGCTTGAATCTCCTTGGATTGTACGACATCTTCTCCTATCTGGTTGGGTCTATATCGGTGTGGTGTGAGGTCTTTTGTGTTATAGGTTTTGTAGGTTTGTATGACATTTTCTACCTAGTTGGGTCTACACTAGTGTGATGTGAGGCTTTTTGTGTTATAGGTTTTAGGGCTTTTTGTTTTTTACATTTGTAACAAATTAGGCATGATCGATATCTATGCTCCAACTTGAGAGGGAGTGTTGTGAGATATTGGGAGATATTTGAGTAATATTCTTAATTAACTTGATTTATGTTATTAGGAATGAGTAGAGATTTATTTCCTAGTTTGTATTGTTTCCTTTTTCTTCATATATTTGTTTCCTATTTTATATTCATAAGGTTGTATATATAGAGCTTTCTACTATCAATGAAATTATCGATTTCTCTCCATTCTTGTTTCTTTACAAATCCAAACTTGTAGATAGAATGAAATAAAAGGAGATTGATATCATCAGGTCTCTTACAAAACAAGCGATTCCAAAGATATTGGCATGCATTTGGTTCTCGTGAGAAGGTGCCATGGAGGTGCCATGGAGATTCCTTTGCAAAATTACTATGTCGGAGGTTTGGATGAAATTCTGATTATCGAGTTCCTCAGTTTTAATAATAATTGGACAAGAGATTCTGTTTGTCGTGGTGTTTTACACTGTAATAATCTTAAAGTTTGTGAATGAAAGGATTTTGATGCTCGGTTACATCTTGTTGATTATTTGATAACCTTAATGGAATTCAAATTTGAGAGAGCATTATAAGATTAAGGGCTACAAATGGTTATTATGTCTTTCTCTGCAGTTCATGGTATGGGAAGACTTCTGTAGGTGGGATTTATCTTTAAATGGTGATATTAATTCACGGCTGAAGACGTGAAAAATTCATTCATTTATGCTGTTTTTTTCATTAGTCTTCTCTATTCCTGATCTATAATATCAATAATAATTAGCAAGAAAAAAAGAAATGTGTGCTTAAACTGTACTTAACGACTTTGGTTGGCATAAATATATATTTTGACCTGTTTTTTAGTATTAATTTCTACTTTTTTTTCCTTGAGAATGTATTTACATTTATATTTGTATATTAATTAATAAAAAAATATTGATTTTCTTGGAAAAGGAAAAAAATCAGAAAATTGACAAATTTTATTTATTTTCATTATCAGCATACAAAAGAAATATGGATCATATCCTCTCTCTATTATTGTACTTATGTTGGCTTTACAAGGACTTTTGTTTCTTCATCACTTAATTGGAAAATATTTTTCCAACCTTTTAAAGTTAGGCTAAATTTGACGAAATTAAAAGCAGGTGATAAAAAGTTTTGAAAACACATCGGGGTTTGTTTTTCCTTTTTGGTCATAAGGCTTGTGCTGCAGGTTGCTTTTTTTTTTTTTTTTTCATGTGGGAAAAAGTTATAGGGCATGTAGCACTTATAAATGCCTAGAACAGTTGTAAGATTTTGGGTCTTTGGCATGCAAGATTCATTGATTTGTGTTACATGGAGGTAGTGGTGAAGAGGAATAGTTCGATGATTTCAGGGTGTGGAAAATCAGTGGGCCATCTGATTTGGGAGTTATTGAGATTGTTGTTACGCTTTTTCGTGGGGAAAAAGTTGTATTTTTCTTTCTATTATGTTTTTGAGATGCGGCTACATAACTATAGCAATTAATATCTTGCATTCTTCTGTATTTTTATGTGTTGTCTTTTTATTTTCCTTTTTAGTTTTTATATATGGCTAAGATTGAAGAAGTCTAGTACTTACTGAGAGAAAAGTAGGAAAAAAAGAAAGGCATTGCTGCTGAGGATGTAGCCTTTGATGTGGCATTCTGCCCCTCTGCTTCCAGTATAAATTTGTTGACAAGACTTCCTCGCAATTTTATGAGTTACCACTGAGTCATGATTTACTGCCAGCTGTCTTTTGATTGGGATTACTTTTTTTTTTTCTTTCATTTCTGCTTTAATTCAGGGGTTACAAGCGATTTTTTAGACGAGCTATGCTTGAAACATCTGACTTCCTCAAGGATGATTCTTTGAAAATCAACTGTACTGTTGGAGTAGTGGTGTCAGCAATAGACTGTTCACGATTACACTCAATTCAGTTTCCAGAGTCTGATATAGGAGCACATTTTGGCATGCTGCTTGAAAATATGGAAGGTTCAGATGTTACTTTTAATGTGGCAGGGGAAAAGATTCTTGCTCACAAGTTGGTTTTGGCTGCACGATCACCTTTTTTTCGATCTAAATTTTTTGATGGTGAAGAAGACAAGCAAGATGTTCTCATTACTGATCTTGAACCTAAGGTTTTCAAGGTGAAAATTTTATTTCCCTCTGCCTTTCACCTGTTAGGCAATGGATCAGAATACGCAGTTGACATAATATTTTATGTTTCATCATTTATATTAATTTATTTCGTAGTGCAGGCTATGTTGCATTTCATGTACCGAGATACTCTGACTGAAGATGTGGACGTGGAGAAATCTAGCTCATCTTGTGTCTCAATATCTGGAACATTAACTGCTAAGCTGTTAGCAGCAGCAGACAGGTATGGTCTGGACAGACTTAGATTAATGTGTGAATCACATCTCTGCAAGGATATATCCGTAAGCTCTGTTGCCAGCATTTTGGCTTTGGCCGACTGTCATCATGCTACGGAATTAAAAGCTGTTTGCCTAAGATTTGCTGCTGAAAATCTTGCAGGTAATGCTTAGTTTCTGCATCTATTTGTCCTATCTATCATAATGTCAGGAGTTAGTAGTTGTACTTTGTTGAGACTAAACAGTAGGGGTGTGCAAAACGGAACCGAAAACCAAGCCGAACCAAATTGAATTTGGTCTGTTCAGTTCAATTCGATTATTAATGTTGAAAACCGAATAAAGACCGAAAATATATATATATATATATATTAAATAAAAGAAAATAATTTCATTTTATGGTTTTTTTTTTGGATTTATGTTAGTTGATAAGTCATGAGTAATGTCAATTTATCACAATTTAAGTTGTTTTATTTTACTTTATAGTAAATTATAAATTATATTAATTGATTATAACTTATATATTGTAATTGATAAAGTAATGATAATTGATTTTAATTTACAATAATAAATAAAGTTATGATGATTGATTCTAATCTATTCTAATTGATAAATTATAGTAATAGTTATAATTTATATAAATAAATTAATTAATGTTTAAGACCATTTAAACCAAATCGAGATATTTTGGTTCAGTTAGGTTTAGTTGTCTCAAAAGTTAGTTGTTTCAGTTTTAAACTGACTAAACCAATTCTTCACCTCTACTAAACACCAATTTTGTGTATTAATTTTGATGGTATGGGTTATCTATTGATAGAAGTAAAAATGAGTTTTCGTTATTAATTTTTCTGTAAGTTAATTGAGGCATGCCAGCAGCAATTTCTTAAGTATATTGCAACATGTTGATTGAAATTGATTTGAAGCTAGCTATCCACTTGCAGACCACAGATTTCTTTGCTTTCTAGGGATTTCTTGCATAAATTTTTTGTTTTATATATATATATATATATGTATGTATGTATATATATATATATGTATAAAGTCACTTGGCCTTCTCGACTTTGAGTTGAATCTCATTGGTGCATGTAAATTCAGTTACTTTTAGAGGCCTGAGTTTTTCGAGTTTAGCCAAATAAAGGCCTTGACTAAAAAATCGCTTGGAAACCTAAACATTACATGATGTTACATCCAAGCGTCGTATTGGTCATTCAATCTGGAAGTTCAGGTATCTACAAGGTTCATCTTAAAGTTGAGAGAGCTTCATAACTTTTTAGAATCAGCCTACACACGTATATACATATAAAATTTTTGCACATATTATTATTCTGGAAAGTAAGTGGGCAATAATTGATTCTAGTTTTACCTATCTCAATTTGTCCCATGAATTTCATGGGGAGATTATTATTGATATTCTTTCTACATGTTGTGATCTTTGCGTCTGAATTAATGACGATTAATCATTGATTGCTGGTACACATGCTTTGTTATTCTTACTACTATTATTATTATATAAGATCAATTCCCTAATTGATGGCTTTGTGAAGTGATATGTTTTTTTGTATTTTTTTTTTGTCGAATTTTTTTAAAGAAATTATTCACTAATAATTAGGTTTGAGAATTGGTATGAAGAGCTTTGGATTTATACTAAAAACATTCTTCAGTTGCAACATTGTCTTTAAAGATTGCTCACTGTATTATTGTCAGAAAAAATTACATGAAGGGATGAAGGAAATATCTTATATTTTCTTGGGGCTTACAATTAAAAACAGAAACATATAGTTTTAGGAAATACATGTGAAAAGGAATTTGTAAAAAATTGTGCAACAATATGCTGGCTTCTTTTGTTACTAAGCAGTATATATAGGCTCAATGGCTCGCTAGAACAAAATGACTGGAGTGGACGCCTTTCAAATTGCTATATGCAGTATGATGAGCGTGTTTTTTGTAGCCAAATAGTTACAAGGCTAAAACTAATAAGGGATCGTAATTGAGTTGTAAAAAGTATTATACTCCCTCTGTCCACTTCAAGCGTCCTTTTTGAAGAAAACAAAAATTTTGTCCAGCTTCAAGTGTCTTTTTTAGAATCACGACAGCTTCTATGATTATTTTTCCAATTTTACCCTCGCGTTGTAATTACTCACATTGATATTTTTCTTACTCTTTTTAACTGATACAAAGGGTAAATAAGTCAATTAAACATAATTTTTTTTTTAGAATTTAGGTAATCTATTATTTCCTTAATTCTTGTGACTCAACCTTAAAAGACACTTGAAGTGGACTGGGGAGAGTATAATAGTTGTATTGACACAACCATCTATACACTTTAAGTGCCACCATCCAGTTGCTGTTGCTGGTTGCCCCTTTGACTCACTCACCCTTGCTCATTGCTGTTGTCAATAGTACAAATATGTACCTTCCTAGACCAGCACTGCCTTATTTATGAATAGTATTGCTTGTTGAATATTCTTTTATTTTGAGTGTAATTATAATGTCACCAAGGAGATGCCCTACAGATAACCCTTGCTTATTGCCATTGTCACTATTACGACTACGTACCTTCCTAGCACTCGCATCACTTTATTGATGAATATTATTACTTAGTATTCTCTTATTTTGAATATAACTCCAATGTCACCATGGAGATGCCCTATGATAACTCTTGCTCATTGCAGTTGTCACTACAAATATCTACCTAGCACCTGCACCTCCTTATTTGTGCATATTATTACTTGTTGAATATTCTCTTATTTTGAGTGGAACTCCAATGTCACCATGGAGTTGCCCTACAGATAACCCTTGTCTCATTTAATATTTTTTCCACTGTGAGTAATATGGGTTATACATTAAACAGAGAAGATATGCAGAGGGAAAATCTCTAGGCTCTTTAGTATTTGCTGAGTAATTGGAACATTCCTATTGTGCACAGCCTTTTTATTAGTAATTTCTTCTGATGTTCTTTGTTCTCTATGTGAAGTATTCCCTTTTCTACTTTGGTTGCATTCACTTGGTTTCTTCGTTGTTATGAAAAAAGATGACTCAATTGAACAGTTTGGATGTAAGAAAAGAGAAGAGAGAGGGGGGTTGGGGGGTGTGGGGGGTGTTCTTATCGTTTAGGTGTATGCCTTCTATTTGCTTAAAAGATTTGAAATTGATTTGAATATTCACAAGGACATATGATTTAGGAAGTCAGGATTAAGAGTGTTCTTGCTCTGGTTCTACTGACCACTGCTGTGGAAATATGACCGATGGAGACCTAAACAAATTTCTGAATGGCATCAAAGTATGATAGAGTTGCAATTTTGCTATGAAATTACAGTTGATAGCAATTATTGTGGCAGATATTTTTTGCATTTCTTTTAGGAGGAAACAAGTATTGTTATTGTTAAGTTTTAATTTAAAGCAGCATTTTGAGTGTCTGTTTACATTGCGTTTGGAAAAAACATTTTTCGGAAAAAAATTTGTATTTTTATTTTTTTTTTAGTTTTGAAAACTGTTTTTGGTAGAAGCAGGTAAATAGATGTTTTTTTTTTTACAAAAGTGGTTTAAAAAAAGAAGTTTGTAAAAAATTTAAAAAATCAGTCAATTAAATCAAAAAAATTCAAAATATACTTTTAGTACTCTTAATTGTAATCCCAAACACTCTTGAGATGTGTAGCATTTCATATCCTGAATTCTGTCTTCTCATTTCCAATGGGTAATTCTGTTTGCAGCTGTAATGCGATCGGATGGATTTGAGTACCTGAAGGACAACTGCCCATCATTGCAGTCAGAGCTACTAAAGGCGGTGGCAGGTTGTGAGGAGGATTGCAGTAGCGGTGGAAAGTCTCGTAGCGTTTGGGCCCAACTCTCCGATGGTGGCGATACCAATGGCAGGAGGGTGAGACAAAGAACCTAATATTTGAGAGAACTAGTTCTCGTAAATGTGGATGATGATGAAAATGGCAGGAGGGGCTGCCATTTTCACCAGAGCAGGCAGTTAGATTATGGGTGTTTGTTGTAAGCTGTCATGTGGCTGACAAGTGATGTAGTTAGATGATGAAGAAAAGAAAAAAAAAGGAACCAAGAAGCAAGATATTAGTAAAAATGGCAGGGGAGGATGCCATTTTTTCAAAATGTTGATGTCACAAGAGCAGTCTACTGATGTAGTTAGAGTGTGGGTGCTGCTTGTATGCTGTCAAGTGGCTGACGACAAGTGATTTGTTTAGTAATGGTTCCGCTTATGTCTGAGTTCTGTTGCTTTTTCCTTTTAATGGTGCTAACACAATACTAATCTCTCAAGTGTAGAGAAATGCCTTTTTTTTTTTTTTATGGTCTAATTGGTGAGGTCAAGAAAAGGAAAAAAGAAGAATTAAAGGTTCTACCGAAATGCAAAGGTCTACATTTCTTCCTTTTAAATTTTACTAGTAAAATACTCTTGCGTAGGCGTCTAAAATTTGGACAACAAATAATATAAATACTATATTAAAGAATCAAATTTAGCGTACATATGCAATAGCCATTAATATGAGTATATATACTGAAGAATAAAAAATTATTTTTTGGTAACATAAATTTTTTAAAATGTCATTAAAAATAAAAAAGGTCATCATTCGAAAATAACACACATCATTTTCTAAAATAAAAATTTAAGACCATATTAGTACATCTAAATTGGAACTTATGGAATTTAATCTGGATGGAAATTGGAGCAAGTAAATCAGTCAATAGATAAAATATTTAATGCAGAACTTAATAGGGTATGTTATTGGAGAAAATTGTTTAATTTAGTACTTAAATTGGAAAAAAGAAAATAATTTTATAGATTAAACTGAAAAGGAACAAAAATTTAGTGGGTCAGTCTGAAAAGCAGAAAAATTGAGTGCCAAAAAGGATATTTTGTAAAAAGAGTATTTAATAAATTAAATTAAGCTATATAAGAATTTCTCAAAGCTAGTCAAATGTACATGTGTGCTGTGTGACAACACCACATACTAATCAATTACTAATTAAAGGTATAAAAAAAGAGAAGAAAAATCAATTACTAGCTAAAGGTATACAAAAGGGAAAAGAAAATCGAAGTCAGCCATTCGTTTGTTTTGGCTTTCATTTTTTCTCTTTTACTTAGAATGGAGTGATATTTGGGAATAGAGCTGTCAATTGTTTGTACCATGTCATTAATCGTATAGGACATATTTATGGTAAACACAAAATGATACAATTAATTAATTGTATTAAAAATCAAACCATAGATTTAATACAGTTAAAATCTATATTAATATGATATAATTAAATACCAGTAATTAAATATATCATTAATTAAGCATATCTAAACATATAATTATTATACGACATGACATGATTAATCCGTGAATAAGTCACTCAGACAGTTAATCCGTGTCAACCCAAACGTGGTTCAACTGTTCAACCGATTAAATAATTATCAATTTCTGATGGGCAATGGAGAACGAAAATAATTAGAATTCCGATAGAAGGGCATAATTAGAAACCTTTTTTACTGTTTTATAAGCGGATGATGGCCCCTCCTTTGTGTATCTAACCGATAGCATTCAAGTCCACTCCTTTTTTTTTTTTTTTTGAAAGAAATAACTTCATTAAACTAGAGAGAATCAACACTAAGAGCCTCCCAACAGATAAGGAGCAGGAACATCCCAGAAACAAGAATTAGCAATTGAGGAGGCAGCTCTAGCTAGACAATGGGCTGCTCCCTTAGCTAATCTATTAATAAAATGCAAACTGAAATCTTGACCAGTAAGCAACAAAGATTTACATTCCTCAACAAGACAACCAAACTCGGTGAGGTCTTTATCGTGCTTGAGGACTGCATCAACCTTTGCATCCATCTCAATACAAACCTTACTCCAACCCATGCTAAGGATCCAAGACAGAGCCTCACGCAAGCAGATAGCCTCGGCTTCTTTTGGAGCACAAATACCTGCTATGTTCTTAGACCAGCAGCCCACAAACTGACCATATTCATTTCGGCAAACCATACCCAGACCTACAGATTTTTGCTGGTGAAAGAGCTCAGCGTCCAAGTTGCATTTGATGAAACCCGCTGCAGGCTTGACCATTTAGGAACTAAAATTTGGCAAGCAGCACTACCTGAATTACAAGATGCAGGCCGGAAAGATTTCCAATTTTGCAGCAATTCCAAAGCCTTATACACCGTATCTGTAGGAGTCAAAAAACAACCAGACCATAGCTTGTCATTCCTTTCCTTCCAGACATTCCAAAGGACAGAGCATAAACCCGCCATAACATCCTTTGGGAACAATTCCATTAGCTGAAAGCAACAGTCAGTGAAATCAGAGCCCGCACAAACAGGAAGAGACGGTCTGAAAAATTGCATGCACTCGAGAACAAAATGGCACTCCACAAAGACATGGTGGGTTGTTTCTCTAGCCCTTCCACGCAAGACACAATCCTCTACCACATCCATACCTTTGATTTTAGGATGAGCTCTGAGAGGAAGACAACCCTTGCATGCTTTCCACAGGAAATTCTTCATCTTAGGTAGCACTTCCATATTCCATAATTTATGCCAGCCTGTTCTATAATCTGCATCACCTAACCCGTTAAACAGCTTGGTTGCTTCCTTGTACCCAGATTTCACAGTGTATATGCCATTTCGAGTATAATGCCACAGGTCACCCTGCCGAAGACCTCTCTGTGGTTTGATAGGCCCAACCAATTGATTATTCACAATGAAAGAGTATGAAACAGTTGTGACACATAGCATAATCCATTGAACAAAGATAGTAGAGAAGCCCATTTTAGTCATAATCTCCTTCAAGTAATCCCATCGAATCCTGTAGTAAATATCAATTTTGAAAGCAATATTACCTGTCTTGCCTTTCGATCTTCTTTTCATATAGTGAATGAGTTCAAAGGCAGTCACAGCATTATCAATAATAGATCTACCAGGCACAAAAGCAGATTGGCTGTTGGAAATAAGCTCTGGTAGAACAGATTTTAGTCTATTAGCAAGAATTTTGAGCTAAAATCTTGTAAACAACATTACACAATGCTATAGGCCTTAGATCTTTCATACAGGATGGATTGTTACACTTGGGAACCAACACAATATTAGTCTCATTAAGATGATCAGGGAAAGAAATATCCCTGATCCAAGAGGTACAAGCATTAAACACGTCTAAATTAATTGAATCCCAAAAATGTTGGTAAAAACCTGGATTAAACCCATCTGGACCCGGAGATTTATCTGGGTGCACCTGAAATATTGCTCTCTGAAATTCTTCCCAAGTGAAAGGAGAAGTAAGATAAGCAGCACTTTCGATCTGGACTTTATTAGCAACACAGTCTATTCGAACCTGATGACCGGTCCCTGCATCCGTAAACAGCTCTTGGAAATATCTCCTAGCTAATTCACGAAGGGAATTCCGATCTTCATGACTAAATCCATTCTCATCTGTCAATTTCAAAATGCAATTGGATCGGTGTCTAGCCGAAGCCATAGCGCGGAAATACTTGGAATTTGTATCCCTATCCTTAAGCCAATAACACTTGGCTCGTTGTTTCCAGGAGATTTCCTCCTGCTCAAGTAAAAAACTCAAGTCCTTTCGACAATCCTCAAAAGCCTTGTCAGAATCAATCGTACCTCACTACCTTTGGTTCGGAGATTTTCTAATTTTTTCTTGCATTCTTCAATATGATCCTTGTAACCATTAAAGGCCCTGCGCTTCCAATTTTGAATAGTAGTTGAGCACTTAGACAACTTCTCCAACATTGACAAAGGAGAGGCTGCATTCCAGTCATTTTTCACCAACTGCGAAAACCCTTCCTCCCTGAACCAAACATTTTCAAACCGAAAACGAGGAGCTCTAAATCTATGCTGAACATCTTAGAGAGAAACAAATAGGGGAATGGTCTGAAACAAAGGCCACTAAATTTCGTAATTTTGCATGGGAAAAGAAATTAAGCCATTCCTCTCTGACAAAAGCCCTGTCCAACTGCTCCTCTATTGCATTTGGGGTACCCTTGCTACGACACCATGTGAAGCCATAGCCATTCAGGGGCAATTCACGTAAAAGACAATCAGAGATAGCTTCTCTAAAACCACGGTAGAGGTAGTTAGGATGATTCGCACCGCCAACTTTATCATCTGGAGATAAAAGATCATTGAAATTTCCCATACAACACCATGGTAAATTAGAGGAAGAACTCAGAGTCCGAAGAAGATTCCAAGAATCAGGCCCGCGATTCCGTTCAGGGAAGCCATAAAAACAGGTGAACCTCCAAGTTGGGCCCAAACCAGTAACTTGCACATCAATATGATTATTAGAGTATCCAAGGAGAGAGCAGCTATTATTATCTTTCCAAAATAAAGCCAAACCACCACTCCTACCAATACTATCAACACAAAAGACACCATGGTAACCAAACTTGAATTTAATTGCATTAATTTTATCAGAGTGAACAAGAGTTTCTATAAGAAAAATAATACTAGGTCTGCGAGATTTGATAAGCTCGCCTAAAGCACGAACTGCTCTCGGGTTACTCAAGCCCCAGTAGTTCCAACTTGTACAATTCATGGCTCTTCAAGCCAGCTAAGAGAATGGGAGACATCTTGTAAAGGAGGGAATCGTAATAAAGAAGAATTTTGTAATCAATAGTTTTTTCAAAATTAATTTTATTTTTATAATTTTAAGGGGTGATGGGTGGAACATATGCATATTTTCTTCTATTAAGTCCTAACATGCCTCTAATGCTCTTTAGAGGAGTGACTAGTCACCAATTGGACTAATTGCTCGAATCGGATACTTAACGGGTACGTTCGCTTTGTGGGTTGCCTCCTGCCCACACAAATGTTATATAATGGTTTAACCATCTTTGTAATTCTGAATTCAATATCAATGAAATATTAGCTCGATTTCTCCTTACTATGTGTCTTACTTTATATGGTTGTCTCTTTAATATGATGCCATATTTTTACGATTATTTGTTGTGTTTATGTATTATCTTGATTATATTGTCATACCGTACGTGCAAATGCTATTAGTTATTCGGTCATTTGCCTAAATATAATATATATCTCATCTTATATGCAGAATTAACGAAATAACTCTTTGTTGACTTGTTTAAACGTGATCCAAAGTGAGCGCCATACAGTTCCAAGTGTGACCGGTGACACTGAGCAGGTCATGCCGTTGAAGAAGCCAATACATCATTTTCATCCTCAATTGTAGTTGAAGAAGAAAGTAGATGTTTTCTAGTATTAGTCGAATTGTCATAATCACTAGTCATAAGCTCCTTTCCCATGTCTACAGCCCGTGTTTTCCTTCTATCTTCATCAAGCCCTAACCCAACATCTTCTTGGCACAAGCCCATTGATTTTGAATCTTGGCCTACCTTGTCCACTTTAGTTTTCCCACGTGTTGATGGTAGTTGCACTTGACCCATTGGAATGACCGAACAAGCACCACCTGGAATCTCCTCCTTCAATTCTGAGATGTGTGTCCTATTGATAGTTGCCACGTCAGTATCCAAGTTTTTGAATTGAAACCTATAACAGCCATCTCCCTCCACACCGGAACTGCCACCTTCATCTTTGAGCCACCGCTCCACTCACCCTTGGCCGGCGCAATCAACCAAGGACCCCATTCCTTGACAATGTCCTTGTTATCCATCGAGAAAAGTCTTCGGCATAACTTTTCAGTATGCCCAAGAATGCCGCATATATGGCAGAAGAATCTAATTCTTTCATACTTGAATGAGATCAAACTCCAGTCTCCTTTAGGCTTTTTAATTTTCTTGCATCTCTTTAGGGGGAGAAGAACATCAATCTCTATTCTGATCCTCATATAGTTTCTCAACACACCAATATCATTTGTGGAATCACAGTCTAGAAACTTTCCAATATAATTACCGATCTGCTCTCCCACTTTGGAAGACATGAAGCCTATTGGAAGATCATATACCTGTACCCAAACTTGAGAGTAGTAAAGAGGAAAGCTGTGGGAATATCTCCCTCCTTAAGTTGGTATAGTAGCAGCAAATGTCCATCAAAGTTCCATGGTCCTGAATCCCATACTCTCTTGACATCAATGAGTGATAGAATTGGAACACAAAGAGGTTCGATTGGATTTCCTTTACTGTCAGCTCCATACCAGGTTTCCAAAGGCTAGCCATTTTGTGCTTTATAGCTTTAAGATTCACGTTGCTATCAGTCAGGAACCTACCTAGTAGGAAGAACTCAAAGCTTTGTTGGTGATTTTCCAACTTTTCCACTTCCAAGACAAGTTCTTCATCCTCTTTTTCTTGAAGAGAAAATCCTGCAATTTGATTTTCCATACCAATCTAATCTAAAGAAAAGTGAAATAAGAATTGCAACTCTCAACGAGGAGAAACTATCAACCTCTCAATATGGAGAGAAAAAAATCCTATTATAAAATTTTTCAAGTCAACTCTTTATTTGGGCGGTTTCTATTGTAAATTAAAATTTCTTGAAAGCATGTTGGTATGTCAAATTTTGGAATACAAATGGAATTCCTATTATAAATTTATATTTGATACTTTATTTTTTTATTTTCTTTAATAATAGGATTCTAATTACTCAATATTCTAGGAATTTTGTTACTTAACTTTGCAGTATTTGAATTCATTTTTCCTTTTTTCTTCAACAAAACATCTTTTAGATCTAACTAATAAACTTTTTATATTGATTCACACAACCTCTTTTAAAATAAACGCTATGAAACAATTTCTCTAAAAAAAATAAAATCAGTGGCATAAAATATTAAATAAATAAATAAATAAATAATTTTTTATTTTAGATTTATCAAAATTGTAAATTTATTTAATCTTTCTCCATTTCAACAGTTATAAAAATATACTGATAATTTTAATTTTATACATCAAATTCATTTTGTAAACAACAAAATCATGAATTAAAATTAAATAAAAAAGTTAATAAAATTTATATTCCTCAACTCAAATAATTTTAAAATTTTTTCTAATTACATAAACTTTCCATCTATCTTGAATAAAATAGTCTATTTTTTTTTCATGTTCCCAAATATATTGCACTTATTACATTACAAAACAATTAACTTGTGAATTATTTTTTATATCTCCATTTAATTGATTTATACTCAACAATTATTTATTTATTTATTTATATTTTTTAAATAAAAATAATATATTGCACTACAATGTTACAAGGTACAATATAATAATTGAAAATATAATTTTTTTTATTCATGAATCAACAAAAATTGAAATATAATTTTTTTATTCTTCAATTTATTCAAGAATGGCTCAACATTATATTTCAATTTTAGTAAAGTCGGTAGAAGAATAGTTCATAAATTTTTTATTTGATGATTTATTCCAATATTAGCAAAAATTGAAACAAAATATTTTTTATGGTTTGGGCCCTCTTAATTCATCTAAATCAATTTCAAATTTACATTATTTACCATCATTTATTTACTGGTTTTTTTTCCAAAAATATAAAAATCAATATTGACATTTTATTGGTGTGTAAAATGAAAAAATTTTAAATTATTACTTGCAGTATTTTATTATAATTATTATAAAATTTAAATAATATAAATAAGAATTTTATTAGATTTTTAAAAATATATGTGAAAAAATAGTAAAAAAAAAAGAATGAAACATGAAGCATAGAGTTAAAAAATAATTACTAATTCATTTGCATATAAAACATAATCTATTAAAAGTAAGAGTGATTATGAAAATTAACTTTTGAATTCTATTTCTCTTATTTATGGAATCACACCAAACTTTAAAATAGGATTCCAATTCATATTACAAAACATACCAAAGAAAAATATTGGAATCTCAAATCAACAATTTAAGATTAGGATTCCATTTTCTATTCTTGTTGGTCATGTTTGGTATACAAAAAGAATAGGAAATGGAATCATATTCCTAAATTATTGGTTTAGAATTCCAATATTTCTCTTTAGCATATTATGTAATAGGAATTTGAATCCTATTTTTTTAGTTTGGTATGATTCTATAGATAAGAAGAATAAAATACAAAAATTCATTAATTTTTATAATCACACTTATTTTTAATAGTTATATATTTTCTAAGCAAATGAATTAGTAATTATTTTTAAAATCTATATTTTATGTTTCATTTTTTTACTATTTTTAATATATATTTTAAAAATATAAGAAAATTAGTATTGATATTATTTAAAATTTTAATAATTATAAAAATTATTACAAACGATAATATTCAAAGACCATGAAAAATAAAAGTTGTCGAAGGGTAATTTCATTTGCTAAAAAATAGAAATTTTGGAAATGAAAAATAAAGAATTGCGTGATTAGGAAATAGAAATTTTGCTTTTTTATTTCAAAAAAACAAAATTTTGAATTAACAAAAATGAGAAATCCTATTAGGTTTTGAGGGTCGTATTGGACTTAAAACGTTTTAGTGAGAAAAAATAAGAAATGAATTCCTAATACCGCAAAATTTTAAAGAATAGGAATCCTAGAATAATGAGAATCATATTCTAAATAAAATAAAATAAAATATCAAACCTAAATTTAGAATGATAATTCAATTCCTATTCCAAAAATTAAGTTACCAAAGGCTTTTATTTGATTGTCTATTGAATTTATTAGGTTTTGTGGGAATTGGCTGTCAAGCCCAAATAAAATACCAAACCTAAATTTAGAATAAGAATTCAATTGCTATTCCAAAAATTAAGTTACCAAAGGCTTTTGTTTGATTGTCTATTGAATTTGTTGGGTTTTATGGAAATGGGCTGCCAATGTGGGCTTGACAGCCCAAACCCATATACATTAGTATAGATATATATATAAGAGGAAGTTATTTGAAAATAAACGACCTTTCTACAGATTTTTCAAGAAGAAAAATCGTTCTTTCTCTTCTATTCTCCCCATTAGATTTTTTGCTTCTTTCATTACACATAAGAGAATCAAGGTGTTCATGTCATGGATTATCCTCCGAATTCTAGTAACCGGTATTCCTAATATTGAAGACACAAAATTCAGGCTTCAACAAGTAAGTTGGTATCAAAGCCTGAAATCGTATTTTTATGCTTGAATTTATGATTAGAATATTGTTTATGCCATAATCCATGAAAATTCACCAAAATTCCGAGTTTTCTTCAATTTTTCGAGAAAGTTTTTCTAGGTTTCATAGTGCGTCTTTAGTATGGTTAGAAAGCATTCATCACAAGCTTTCAAACGAGTATTTTTGCATAATTTTTCGATAAGTGGTCGAATTTGTTATGAATTTTTGAAGTTTCAGATTGAATTTGTGTTTTTAAATTTCTGGGAAATTGTTTTTTGTTTGATTTCACTTTCAGTTTATGTTTTTAATGCCCAAACGTCTTTCATATGGTATTGAATGAAAATTTTTTAGATCAAATCCATAGAAAACTATCGAAAACACTAAAAAAAATAAAAAATGGGTCTGTAACGACCATTGGCGACAACGCATATAGTACAAGCGTCAATAGTGGCGAGCGACAAGCAGTTATGGAATAGGAGAACTACCATACCACGTGGTAGACCTAGATTAGAGTGACGTGGCAGAATCGTTGAGCTAGTAATGATGTGGCAAGCCAGCGTGTCACACCACATGGCATGATGACTTGGTAGAAACGGACACATGGCACCACATTACTGGGCCACTTTATCGAGATGCGGATGTGGCGTGCACATGTGTCTCTACCATGTGGACACGTGGCAATCTATTATTCATCCACGTGTGCCACGTGTCAATGATGTGGTAGATCTACTAACGTGGCGGTCAACCGGCATGTGGTGGTATATAAAGGCTGTGAGGAGTCTCTCTTTGACGCGTGAGGGTGCGTGCAATATCCATTTTCAGTGCAATTTTCTTAAAATTGCTTAAAATATAATTTCCTATTTAATGAGTATTTTTCTAGAATTTTTAGAATACATTTTGAAGTGTTTTTGTATTAAAAAGTGCGAAAGATGTAAATTTTTTACATAAAAATTAATTATATATATCTGATGGATATTAGTGACAAATAAATTTGTCATAAAATGATTAGTAGTAGCGTTGTATTTTTGCTCCTAATATGTGAAATGCATATTTTATATTGAATGTTTAAAACAATACACATGTTGAATTGTTTTATTGAAGAAAATGCATGTTTTAAAATGTTTTATTGTGTCAAGTTGTATACATGTGATATTATGGGAAATATTAGGTTGGTAGATAAATGAGTCTAACATAATATAATGATTGGCATATATTTAAATTAAACGATGATAAATGGACAATGTTAGTGGGATTTAATTGGACTGTGTAACAATACTTTTGTTTATGTTATATGTGTTAGGTTATTATTGATTAATTTAAGTATGACATGAAATAATTTTGTTATAAGAATTGTGCTAAGTATATTGTGATCATTGTTCTAAATAGTTGATATAGCTACTACAAAAAACATAGTTGCTGACTTAAACCAGAGAGATAAGCTAAATGATAATGATTATGATATTTGACATCACAAAATTCAGTATCTCCTGGAAAAGTAAGAAATATTGGAACTATCACACAACCAATGGCTGAGCATGAGCATGGAAGCACTGCTCAATATAGTCGAAATATAGAGACATATCAAGCCTATAAGTGCAAGGATAGAGTTGCTTGAATACTGATGCTGAACAGCATGCAAATTGACTTAATGCTATTCTTTGAAAAGCACCACTCATCCCAAGCAGTTTGGGATACTGTTGAGGTCCAAGTCGATGGAACCTCAACCACTAGGTTACGTCAATTGACTCTGAAATTTGATGTCTGCAAGAAAAATCATAATCACATAATGAGGCAACACCTAACTGTCATATCCAGTGTAATAAGTGAATTGAAGGCTGCTGGCCTTGAGTTGATTAATGAGCAACAAGTCCAAACTATTATGTACTCTCTTCCAAATACCTGGGAACACATATGTATCAATCTTACCTATAATGACAATATCATAATGTTTGATGATGTTGCTTGATATATTGAGCTTGAGGAGGATCGCCTTCTCATTGATAAGCCCAAATGAGAGGCTTATATGACTGATTTCAAAGGATCTTCATACTTTAATCAAAAGATGGATAAGGGCAATAGGAAGGGTAAAGGCTATAATGAAGCCAATTTTAGTGAATAGACACGGCGAAAAGAAAGGCAAAAATATGAATTACTTCAATTATGAGAAACCTAGTCACTTTACTCATTATTGCACTAAACCAAAGGTATTTTATGACCAAATTTATCCCTCTGACTTATATGTTAGCAGTTGTTTGATACTGGTTGAAACTGTTCTTTATTGCATAGACCACATAGCGAGGGACTGATATGTCTTTATGGAATTTCGTCGGATTCCAAAGGAAATTCAAGCTGATGTTGCGGGGAGGCAGCACTCTTAATCTCCATAACGAGTTTTATGATCTTGAAATTTGACAAAATTTAATGTTTGTTATTGTTATTTGCTAGGACTTGGTTTTATAATTGTACTTGATATGGTTGTATATAATTACTTTTGGACAATGTTTATTATGGTTCTAGATATTTGTTAATTGGTTTTATGGTGTTGGATACTATTTTATGGATATGAATCAATCTTTATTTGTAGTTGGCAGTCTCCAGTAATATTTTATTAAATGATGATGTTAACTGGCATGCTAGACTAGGACATATTGGGCAAGATCGTTTAGAAAGATTAGCAAAGACTGATCTTTTAGGTTCTGTTTGTGAGCATTGTCTAGCTGGAAAAATAACAAGATTACCATTTAGCAAAAAGAGAGTCACATTTCCTTTGTAGCTTATTCGTTATGAAATTTAAGGACCAATAAAAGTGAGAGCAAATATATCTCTTACTATTTCATCACATTTATAGATGACTTTACTAGATACGGTCATGTTTATTTAATTCTCCCATAAGTCTGAAGCATTGGACTGCCTCATATGCTATAGTAGATTGGTTGAGAATCAATTAAATGCAAATATTAAAGCACTAAGGATCGATCGAAGATGTGAATATCTATTTGACTAGTTTAAAATTTATTGTGATGATAAGTGTATAGCTAGATAACTAACTATTCCTTTGATTCCACAAAGAAATAGCGTAGCAGAAAAGAGAAATAGAACCTTATTGGACATGGTTAGGTCAATGATAGAGCAAACTAATTTGTATATTTCTTTAGAGGAAATACGCTACTGAATGCGGCGTACATACTTAATCGTGTGCCATTAAAATATGTTCCTTCCATCCTATTCGATTTATGGAAAAGTGAGAAGCTTGACATAAGTAATATGCGCCTATTAGGTTGCGCTACTTATATCCTTAACATTTCTCATAAATATGGAAAACTTAGTCCAAGGGGGAAGAAATGTATCTTTATAAGATATAAAGATACTTAGAATTCTCCAAAGGATATGTATTTTTTTTTTGGAAAGATGTAAATGGAAGGATAATAGAAATTGAGTCACGAGATGTCATTTTCTTAGAAGAGGACTTTCCTGAAAGAGGTCAGATAAATAGAGATTTCCGACTATATGAAATAGAAGATCCTAAGTCTAGTGGGAGCATAATTATGGTTGCATTAGCTCTGACAGAGCAAGTTGATATATAATATCATGCTCCTCTTGAAGCAAGTAGGAGTGAAAGTTGTCTGATTGTGTTCTTATGGAGCAATATCATGAGCAGTCTCAACCTTGACGAAGTAACCGTAAAAGAATTTCCTATCATCGATATTGAGGGGGAAATTTTTATGATTGTACTAGATAATTAAGAGCCCAAGACAGTACAATATGTTTTTTCTGGTCCTAAAGCTAAGGAATGGGTTAAAGCTATGAAAAAATAAATGGATTCGATAAAATCTAACTAAGTCTGGGATTTAGTTGATTTACTACCAAATCGTAAGATCATTGGGAACAAATGGTTTCTTAAAAATTATACATAAGACAGAAGAGACAGTTAAAAGATATAAAGCTCGATTAGTAGCCAAGGGCTATACACAGTAAGAGGGAATTGCCTATAGAGATACAATATCGGCTGTTGTCAGGTTTGCGTTCGCCTCATTCTGGAGATTGTGGCATGGATGGACTTAGAATTATACCAAAAGGACATTAAAACTATTTTTGCGAAAATGGAGAACTAGATGAAGATATCTATATGGATCAATCTTTAAGCTTTAA
This sequence comes from Balakata baccata, assembly GCA_949630135.1. NCBI lineage: Eukaryota > Viridiplantae > Streptophyta > Magnoliopsida > Malpighiales > Euphorbiaceae > Balakata > Balakata baccata. The sequence continues at coordinate 37,784 of CATIWF010014681.1, read as the reverse complement.
GCTAAAAGGATAAGAGTGCAAAGTTTGTGGACTCAAAGATCCATTTACGATCTTAAGCAAGTGTGAAGATAATGGAACCTCAAATTTCATCAAGTCATGTTAAAAGATGGTTCGCGATGATGAAGGAAGACCATTGTGCGTATATTAAATGATCAAACAGTGGTTTCATAATTCTGTCATTATATGTCGATAACATATTAATAGCTAGAAATGATAAGAAGTTAATAGATGTTACCAAGAAATGGTTATCATCAAACTTCGAATTGAAAAACAAGGGTGAGGATAGTTATGTGCTTGGTGTTAAGATTCTTAGGGATCGCTTGAAAAGCCTTCTGGGTTTATCTTAGGAGACTTACATTTAGGAAATATGGGAGCGTTACCATATACATGATTGCAAGCCCGAAGATACCCCAAAGGAATCTAAGCCTTAAGTTTTGATACCTATCCCAAGACATCTAATGAAAATGAAATAATGTCCAAAGTACAGTTTCTTCAGCGCTATTGGTAGTTTAATATATGCATAGTGTGCACACATTCAGACATTTATTATACCTATAGGGTAGTGAGCAAATTTTGTTATAATCCAGGTCTGAAACACTGAATGGCAGTCTAAAGGATATTGAAATATCCAAGAACTTCAGAATATGTTTTGTGGTAACAAAAGGAGGATTTGAGCTAAGTTGGCAATACAGATGCTGATTGGGGAAGCGATCTTAATCAACGCAAATCCAAGAAGCAATCTTGTATAGCTTTATCAAGAGTGGAAGTTGAATATGTATCATACTCCTTAGTTATACAAGAGACAGTTTGGTAGAAAAGGTTTTTGTAGCACATAAAATTGTTAAAGTCAACATTTGAACCTGTGACAATGTATTGTGACAGTCTGGCTACATTAACATGTGTTAAGGATCTGAAATATCATTAAAAGACTAAACATATCCAGATTAGATATTGCTGTGTTAGAGACTTGATCACACAAAAGGAAATGGTCTTGAAATACATTCCTACGAGTAAAATGGTAGCAGATCCATTTACCAAACCAATAGCTAGGGATGTATTTGTTAGACATGTGAGATCCCTGGGCTTATATAGGTGTAATCGACTTGCATATGTTGATAGATTGTTTGTATTTTACTTGTAATGATGTGGAATGCATTTCTTATGATTCACTAGTTTTATAGTTATTTCTATTATATGAATATGTTGGAAATGCCATTTAGCACAATTCAATGAAGTATGTCAATAGACTTAGATTGACTATTTCACATGAGTAATCGCCTTTAGTGCTGTTAAGCGAGTAAAGATGAGACCAAAATTTGGATGACTAAGATGCAATGAGAGCGGATTTAGTCACACTATTAAATAAAAAGGTCGTTTTGATGAAGATCAAGATGATATTCTTCATATATATATATAAGAATCGATATGAATGACTTCCCCACCATTCATGTGTCTATTTAAAGGAAGCTGAATGTGAAACTTGTTGTTTAACATTGTTGAATGTGTAGACAAAATTTTCAGGTTTGGTGCTTTAAGAGTGGCAAGACTAAGACTCATATAGTGTTATTTATTTTATGATTAAGAGCGAGACATACACTCTTTCATATTCAAAAAGGAAAGAATTGCTCCATCATAGTATGCACTTCATATTGCATGTGCAAGATGACCTCTAAGGAAGCGAAAGAATGAATCCCTATTTCTTTGCTATGTGAGTCCTAGAAATCATGAATATGGATTTCATTTATATAATTATCTTCTATGACTTTTGACTATATCATGACGTGATGGATTAAGTTGGCTATCTTAAGATGTATTTTATAGTCATAGGATGATTCGACTTAAAGGAACACTTCTAGAAAAGCAAGTTAATTTAGATATGATTCGTATGAGGGTGAAAGAAAGAATTTTTTTACTTATATACTAGTTGCTTGTATTCACCGATCGGAGTTATTTCACTTGATAAAGCTGCAATAACTTAAGATTACATAGCAATTGAAAGAGTGATTTGAGTATGGATTCCTGAGAAAAATTGAATGATACTCGATCATGTGTATTAAGAAAAATACTTGAGGTAAACAAGCATATTGTCAAGAGTAATTACATCATTGGGTTGATATCTCTTATATGACCTATGATTAGGTTTGTATTGGAGCTCCTACCAGTTGTGTGCTTTGGGTAGCACGGTTCGTTTGTCTGTATGAATGATTCTCTATCTTAGCTAAAATTGTTAGGATGATGTTTTGGGACGAGCTAAGCCCACTATGGGCAAATGTTGGGTTTTATAGGAATGGGCTGCCAATGTGGGCTTAACCCAGCCCAAACCCATATACATTAATATATATATAAGAGGGAGGAAGTTATTTGAAAATAAATGACTCACCTACAAATTTTACAAAAAGAAAAATCATTATTTCTCTTCTCTTTTTCCCATCAAATTTTCTGCTTCTTCTATTGCACCTAAGAGAATCAAGAGGTATTCATGTCGTAGATTATACTCTGGATTCTAGTAACCAGCGTTCCTGTTGCATCGAAAATACGAAATTCACGCTTCAATAAGTAAGTTTCCGCTGCCAATCTCAATTTACAAAATTAATTTTGTTTTATAATCATTTATTTGTTATGCATTTCTATGAGTGTATGTGCTTCATTTGGGTTATACATATTTCATTCTATTGATATTCTTATTTTTTTTTTGTTATATTTTGTAGGTCGATGTGCTTAGGAGTAGCAAATGGGTAGATTTAGGTAGGTATAAGGGTCTAAATGGGTTGGGTTGTATATCATCCATTTATCCATTTATGACTCATTTAATTATTATATGAGTACCGATAGTCATTTAACTCTAATTAATCACAACTCACTCATTCACCCATTTAATATATAAAAATAATATACTGAAATAATTTATTTCAAAATTTGACTTTTTGGCACCAACATGAAGTCATGCACTAAGTATTAGGATGGCAGAAACCTCCTTTAACTTTTCGTAAATGCAACTTGGATGCTGCAATTTTTAGGGACCGAAGGAGAACATGTATAGGGCTAGTTGTTCGTGACTGGAATGAGAATCTCTCAACCTATATGAACAAGTCTATAAAAGACCTCTTCCAACTGATTGAAGCTGAAGCCTAGGCTTTATGAGAAGCCTTGCCATGGCATTTTGAATTTGGGTTATATTTGAGTTGGATTGTCTGAAGGTAGTACAAGCTATACATAAGAGAAAGATTGAAGTTAATGAGTTGGTGATTATTTACAGCTCCTCTCTTCTAATCTTTCTTTATAGTTTTATCCAAGTGACAGACAAATATTGTGGCTCACTCCTTGGCTAAATTATATTGTGATAATATGAAGTTAATAGTTTGGAACAACACACCTAATTCTATCCAAACCTTGCTATGTAATGATCTCTCTATTAGTTAAAATATTGCCAATAATGCTTCTTATTTTATTCTATTATATTATAAAAAATCCACTTCCTATTTTAGTTTGTTTTGAAAATTGTGTGCACTCCAATAATATATTGAGAAAAATAATAAATAAGCATGTCAAATAAAAAAAAAGTTCAAGCCAAGAAAATAAGAGAGCACAGTAAATTTACGTAGTTTGGCCCTTAATTGCCTACATCTGCAGAAAGTAATTAATTTTTTACTATATGAGAAAATAAACAATTACAATACAAAAATATTGTATCTCCCTTGAATTGATCAAACTCAAAACCACAATTTATTGTATTTTCTCTCTCACATAAGCTAGAAAAAAAACTCTCACCCCAAAGCTCCTAAAGGTGTTTCCCGAAGCACTCTCTTGAATGTTTATCCATACCCAAGAATACCCAAGCAAAAACTCAAATTTGTAATCCCTAAGTTGCTCGTATATTTGCTTCATTGACTTCACACCTTCATGCCTTGAACCAATTTATATTTATAGATACTCTAAACTTGCCTACCAAGTTTAGAAATATTATTCCAATTAGGAATACTTTTCTTTATCCAAGTCTAACTTGGATTCCTACAATTAAAAGTCAAATCCTAACATTCTATCTTGACTTTTGAATTACATTAATCTAATTGGCTTAAATTTCCTAACTACACAAACCAGAATAAGATCTTTATCCTGCAGCCCGATTCTAAATACGACCAATATATAATGTGCAGTTGAAACTCGTTGATGGCGCTAATCTCTCCATATGACTGCCGATAGTAGGTTCCACCCACTTACAACCATCTATCCTTTGAAAACTATATCTATGTAGGAAACTCGTTTCTAACTAGTACATGAGGCCTTCACTATACTACTTATTAGATGGTATACCCCACACCTTTCCTCAAGCTTTTTTTAATTTTTATCGCTCATCTTTTCCAGCTTTTCCTTCTCCTTTCCGTTCAACGCTATTGTGGAATTTTGTTAAACTAGGAGATCATTCACCCTTCTTTGCCAAAGAGTGAAACTGAACTGCCCAACATGCTTATTGAAACCCAGGTTCAGTCTCTGATACCATTTATTAGGAAAAATAACCAATAAGCATTTCAAATAAAAAATGTCCAAGCCAAGAAAATAAGAGAAGCATACTAGATTTATGTGGTTCTGCCTCAATTGCCCACGTCTACGGGGAGTAACTAATTTTTCACTATATAAGAAAATAAATAGTTAAAATACAAAAAAAATTGTTTCTCCCTTGAGTTGATCAAATCCAAACTTATAATTTATTGTACTTCCCCTCTCATATAAGGTAGAAGAATAACTTTCACCCCAAAACTCTCAAATGTGTTTCTTGAAGCCCTCCATTGAATGTTAGTCCATACCTAAGAATACCCAAGAAAAAACTCAAACTTGCAATCCCCAAGTTGCTCTTGTATTTACCTCCTTGGCTTCACACTTTAATGCCTTGAACCTGTCTATATTTATAAACACACTAAACTTGACCATCAAGTTTAGAAATACCTTTCCAATTAGGAATATTTTTTCAATTAGGAATACTTTTCTTTATCCAAGTCTAACTGGGACTCCTACAATTAAAAGTCAAATCCCAACACAACACTTGCTATCTCACTCCCTCGTCTACTAAGTTTGCAATTAGGAATTACCTTTCACTTTCTGCTTCGCATTCGTGAACTTGGGCTTGAAAATTGACCTGATCATCAATGGTTCTAGTGTCAAGTGACTCGCAGTTATGAACACACTTTTGCAGTCGTGAACTTTGAATGTTCAAGAACTCGTTGTAAAGACTTGGGATATATGGCACTCTGTGATTAATACAGCTTCCAATGGTCATCTACATATGAACTTTCCGGTCATGAGCTATCTTCGCAGGCACGAATGAGACCGTGAACTAGACTAGACCTCAAAGGGTTTTCCTTGTAGAAAACTTGTAAGTGCGAGACTTGGCTTCGTAGTTGCGAACTCTTACACGAGCATGATTATTTCTTCGTGGGTGCAAATTACATGTCTACAACTTTGCTTTTATTGTTCACTAAGTATTGGGTGTCCTATGCACTTGAAACTTGTTGTTATAATAAAACAACAGTTAGAGAAGACATTAGTGACAATTAATTTTATTGTTAAACTCAAAATAGAGATCAATCACCTTAAGGTCAACATACACATATCTATTAAAAAGGGGAAAAAGCCTTGTGAAGTTTATGCTCCAAATATCAAACAGTTCAACAACAAGATTATAAGTTTGGGGCATTTCATCCTTCTTACCTATGTTCCCACTTCTTTGGCATTTATCACACTTCAAACAAAATTCATAAGCATCTTAAATAAAGTAGGCCAGAAGAAACCTGATTGGAGGAACTTATAGGCCATTTTCTTAACACCAAAATGACCTCTACATTGAAGTTGATGGCAAAATGCAAGGATGCTCTGCTGCTCTTCTTTTAGAATACATCTTCAAATGATTTGATCAGCACAAATCTTGAAAGATAGGGGTTATCCAAAAAGAAATTCCTATACAAAGATAAAAATCTCTTCCTTTCTTGGAATGACATGTCAGGCCTCAAGATATTACAAGCCTAATAATTCACAATATCAGCATATCAAGGCTCATGATTCACAGCAAACAAGTGTTCATCTGGAAATATTTCAACTATTGCCTTTTTAAAGGCTAAAGCATCGAAATCAGAAATTAACCTAGACAAATGATCAGCCACAAGATTTTCAATACTAGTTTTATCTCTAATTTCTAGGCCAAATTCCTATAGTAAGAGCACCTACCTAATAAGTCTTGGTTTTGCATTTGGTTTGGTCAAAAGGTACCTCAAAGTTGCATGGTCAGTATGCATAATAACTTTAGACCTTAGCAGGTAAGATCTAAATTTATCCACAAAAATACAACAAACAAAAGTTCCTTTTTAGTGGTAGAGTAATTAACTTAAGCACCTAGGGTTCTACTAGCATAGTATATAACATGTAAAGCTCTATCCACCATTTGTCTAAGCATAGCCCCAATTGCATAATCATTAGCATCACACATAATTTCAAAAGGTAATGACCAATCTGTTTGTTATCAGTGGTGTATATGCCCTAGTGCATTCACTACTTTTTATATATTAAATAATATACTACAATGGACACATGCATATTTCACATTTATAATAAAATATTCAAGTTGTTGATTAAATTATAAATGCAGTAGTTACATATATTATGAAATATACAGCCATTTGATTATCTATAGAGATTTTATTATCAAGTTTTTTATAATAATAAAATAACATTTATAATAAAATATTCAAATTGTTGATTAAATTATGAATGCAGTAGTTACATATACTATGAAATATACAGCCATTTGATTATCTACAGAAATTTTATTATCAAGTTTTTTATAATAATAAAATAACATTTATAATAAAATATTCAAGTTGTTGATTAAATTATGAATATAGTAGTTACATATACTATAAAATATACAGCTCTTTGATTATCCATAGAGAATTTATTATCAAGTTGTTGATAATAATATAGATAAATATCTCAAGTAAAAGATAATCTTAAAAATATTCATAACCGATATAGAACAATGAGTTGAACATTCATTGAACCTATAGGTTATCACATGATTTATTTTGATGAAGAATCTCATTCTCTATAATATAATGATATCTATATAAATCAGTGGGTTCTTAAAGAGTTTAGGGTACCGAACAGTGACGCTTGATAATAATTGCACAGATAGTGCTAGATATCAACAGTTATTATCTTGGTCATAATATATGGGTCTTTTACGACTTGAGGTCCTTTGACTTGAGATGTCAAGACTGTCCTTTCATGAATAGTTTTGGAGGTGCTCCTGTCTTGTACTGGGCTATTCATGCTTAGTAATCCAGCTCCTAGTCACTACAGTTAGTTATGTAGTCAGACACGAGATTACCAATACTATGACTCGTTACCCCGTAGCACCAAGACACGATCCTAATGAAGTTAATATTTTGGTTCTAATAAAATAAATTTTTGGTCAGGAGAAATATGACTTATTCAATGTAAGATTGAATTATTAATTAAATTAATAATGATAAGTTTTATTTTAATTAGAACGCAAATTATCTCTCATTAGAATATTGGCCAATAGAGTTTGACATGTTGTGACCTTAATCAATATCGATATCATAACGAGAGGACTTAATATTATAATTTAGAGGTCAAATTAATATTTGAAATTTTATCGGTAATTAAAAGAAGAATTATAAAAGGATATTTAATGTATCTAAGTATACGAGAAATTCAGAAATAGCGTCTGATATAATATTAATGAGTTAATATTATATTTCCATTCCGATAAAATTATTGACCTCATAAGTCCCACCCAAATTAAAATTATTTGGCTAGTCTATATTTATGATGTGGAGAGTAATTTAATTGAGAATTAAATTAGAAATGATCACTTATACTTTTTGAGTTAAAATTAATATTGATTAATTATAACTATTTCTCTTATATATAATTTAATTAAATTGTTAATTAAATAAACCACAATGGTATATTAAAGTAATTACCATTGTTAATAGAAAAGAATATTGATTCTATGATTAATGGTGGTAGCTAAAACATGAGTTATGCAATTGTGGTACCATCATTGTATCATAAATCAAATTTTTTTTCAAAAAAAAAATTGGAAGTCAAAAACGCCAAACCACCCATTAATCCTTCTACAGAAGGATTAAATAGGGTGGAGGTTTTTGGTTTAGAAACCCTGAATGGTTCCAGAGGAGAAAAAATTTGTTTTCTCTCAATTTTTCCTTTTTCGGTTCAAGGGAAAAATTTTGTGATCATACATCTATAACTAATAAAGGAGTTTCATCAATACAACTAAAGTTTTTGGTCTTTTTGCTTGGTTTGTGCACTTGGTGAACTCGGTTCTAAAAGGTTTGTCTAAACCTTTTATTTTGTCATTTTGTTCTTAAAATATAAAAGTTACAAAATATGTTTTGCTAAAATTTATGGATAAATGCTTAAGCTTAATATGAAAAGTGTATTTTTATATCATGCAATATTTGATTACATATTTCATTTTAACCGAGACCTAGAGTTCATCTTAATTCAAATATATTTTTCACTTCCAACATCGATGCCACAATGACAGGGGCAGTAGTCAATTTCTCTTTTAAAGTGTTAAAAGCATAAAGGTATTCATCATCAAATACAAATTCAACATCTTTGGCAAGCAAGTTAGTTAAAGGACGTACGATCTTAGAAAAATCTTTAATAAAAAGCCTATAAAAACCAATACGCCCAAAAAAACTTCTAATACCCTTAACTGAAGTCAATGGGGGCAATTTAGCTATCATTCAAATTTTGCTACATCCACTTCAATACCTCTACTTGAGACTACATGTCTAAACACAATTCCCTACTTAACCATAAAAAAGGCTTTTTTCCTAACTAAAAGTAAGATTACTCTCAATACACCTCTCAAGTACACATGTTAAATTTTTCAAACATGCATCAAAGGAAGTACCAAAAACAGAAAATTCATCCATAAATACTTCAATACATTCCTCTAAAATATAAAAAAGATAGAGAACATGCACCTTTGAAATGTAGCAAAGGCGTTTTAAAGATTGAATGACATCCTTTTGAAAGTGAACATGTAAAATGGACAAGTGAAAGTGGTTTTCTCTTAATCTTAAAGTGCAATGGGAACTTGATAATGACCTAAAAGATCATCAAGAAAATAACAAAAAACAAGTCTAGATAATTTCTCCAAAATCTGATCAACAAATGCGAGAGGAAAATAATCCTTTTTTATAGCTATATTTAGCTTCATATAATCAATGCACATCCTCCACCCTATAGTGGTCCTAATAGGCACTAACTCCCCTTTTTCGTTCTTTTCTAATGTAATTCCTGACTTTTTAGGGACTATATGCACACGACTCACCCATTTGCTATTAGAAATTGGATAAATTATCCTTTTGTCTAAAAGTTTATGAATCTCCTTTTTAACTACTTGCACATTAGGACTTAGCCTTCTTTTGGTATCTCTAATAGCCTTGACATTGTCCTCTATAATGATTTTATGCATGCACATGGTAGAACTAATGTTTTTTATGTCTGAAATTTATCATCCAATAGCTTTCCTTAGTCTACTCAATTCCCTCATAATGGATTGTTCTTTACTAAGAGAAAGGTCAGATGGTATTATAACAGGCTAAGTATTTTCCTCTACTAGAAAAGTATATTTGAGTGTAGAATAAAGCTCTTTCAACTCTAGCTTAGGGGGTTCAGGGTCATTCTCGCTCTCTTTAAGCATGAGAGGGATCAAGTCTAGGCCAAAATCTATAAGATCAACTAGGTTTGATTCATAAGACCTTCCTACACTCTCATCTCTTATTTTATTATCCAACTCATTTTTATTCAGAGCTACTTCTAACTTGTCCTCTTTTTCCTACTAATAAAAATTAGAAACAAGTGAGTCCAAGTAATCAATTTAAGATCATTCATTATAAGGAGTAGTATAAGGACGAAATATAAAATAAAAAACCTTAAATTCAACAGTCTCCCTCAAAACAGTCATAGTGAGCTTACCATTAACATCAATGATAATCTTAATAGTGGTCATAAATGGTTTATTAAGGAGAATGGTTTGCTCTTTTTCTCTTAAAAGGGATTTTCCATATCCAGAACAACAAAATCAATAGGAATTATTAACTTGCCAATTTAGACCAAAAGTCATTAACTATACCTCTGGGGTATTTAATTGACCTGTCAGCAAATTGGAGGCAATAGAAGTCGATTTAAGCTTTCCCAAGCCTAATTGTGCATATATTGAGTAAGGCATAAGATTGATGCTTGCATCCAAATCGAGCATTGCTTTTGCTACCTTCTTATTCTCTATGGAAATGTCTACAATGAAGCTCCTATGATCCTTCATTTTCTGAGGTAATTATTGCTGAAGGGCTACACTTACTGTATTAGAAACCATTACAACATTGATAGATATCAATTTAATATGATTTAATTTTTTGTGAATGTATCACTAACATGGGAGGTATGCATAATCTCTTTCAAAATGACTGTTTTTCTATACAAGTAGAATATGAAACAAAACATTGTGATGAAAATCTACTCATGCTTTGACTAATTTAAGATTGGTTCATTTGAATGTAATGTTATATAATATGACTGTAATTCTTGTACAATTTGTAATTCTTACATTCTTAATTATAAAGTTAAATTAAAATTTAAATTAACAATTTGGAAAAAAATAACATGTATCATCATATAATTTTTTCAATTAATTTATTTTTCATAATAATTTAATTATATAATTTATTTATTTATATATTTTGAAAAAAATAATTTTATTATTATGACAATTTAATTAATTTGTTATTATAAAAAATATTTTTTAATATAATTTATTCTTTTATAAAAATGAAAAGAAAAATAAATTTAAGCGAGCTAACGGTTTGTAATTGATAATTAATTTAACTTAGCGAGTTTTATTAAATTTGATAGAAATTGAGATAATTTTAGAGTTTATTTTCAAAAAAAAAAAAAAAACACATAGACGCTGAGGAATAGAGAGAAAGAGAGACGTAGAAGCTCCGCTGCTGAAACGATTCTATTCTCTCAGTGTCTTGAAGAAAAATGGAGAGTTTGCAGTCTCACAGGGTGGCGATGATAAGCATCGCCGTCGCACTCGTTGCCGTTGGCGCCGGCACTGCTTACTATTTTTATATCACCAACAAGAAATCTAAAGGTATTACTCTTTTCCATCTCTTCTACTCTCTTTTTGTTTGATATTTGTTCACATTTGTGTCGTCGTTGGTATATGAGGCTTTTGGCTTGTTTTTTGTGTTGACTAATGATACAAATGCTCAAGATTTTTTCAAATTTACGAGGTATTTGATTAATTTGGATCTAAAAATAGAATTATATGTTGCAAGGATAGTGGATTCATTGATTTTAGGTATTATATGTCTCAATCTTTGGTTTTAATAGCCGTTAATTGTGCTAATCTGGTAATAAGTTTGTCGTCCAATTTATAGCTGAAGTATCACATATCAGCGAATGATAATTTCTGTCGAATAATAACCAAAAGTCAGTAGAAATTACTCGCCAAATGAAATTCGAAACTAAATAGTTAATAATTACAATTGAATTCCTCTGTTTATTCGAAAGGCAGTACAGGTAAACTTGCATAGATGAAGTTCAAACATGATTGAATGGATTATATTATTCATGTGATTAAGCTGAAAATGGCATGAAACTTTTCATTTATTTTGGCATTTAAAAAATCAGAAACCAGATTGCAAGGCCATAAAAAAAAATTATGTTCAAAAGTATGTGTATTTTATTTCCCCGTACTTTTTATAAGGCAAATCACTAGAGGAATATGTAGCATCCAAGGTATTGTAGACCTTAATTAAATGGCATGTGATAATTATGTTGTGTTTGTGAACTTAAGATGGGAAATAAAAGCTTATTATTATAAATAGAATCTTAGACATGAAACTAACAAAGAAAGGAAATGTAAGAGAAAAGTATGTCAAGGCTGCAGCAAATAATTGTAAAGCATGCTACATGTCTTGCTGATGATAGGTCCAATACCTATTGACGTGTGCATGTAGAAGCAGCATGCTTTTTCAGCTTGATGCAGGATATGTAAAAACTTACAATAGGTCAAAATCTCTTGATGCAGGATGACTTTTTGCTAATACAAAACAGAATATATATCTCTTAAAATGGCTGTATCTGCAAATAACTAACACCTTTGCCTAATGTTGATAGGTTGCTTGGACCCTAAAAACTTCAAGGAATTCAAACTTGTTAAGCGCACCCAACTCAGTCATAATGTAGCAAAGTTCAAATTTGCTCTTTCAACACCAACTTCAGTATTGGGATTACCAATTGGACAGCATATAAGTTGCAGGTTTGGTTTGTAGTTCACTTTATTTTGTAGCCCAGAACCTGGCGGTTCTTTTTTGTGTTCATCAACTTGTAATGATGGTGTATCACACTGATACTCCATTTGAGATATTTTATTTTCTCAACAGAGGAAAGGACAGTCTTGGTAATGAAGTTATCAGACCATATACTCCCACAAGTTTGGACTATGACCTTGGATACTTTGAGCTAGTTATAAAGGTTGACAAATGCTAAACTGGTCTGCTGTTTATTTCATTTGGTTGTCACGTAGTTCCTATTGGCATTCCTGACTTTAACTTCCATGTAGATGTACCCGCAAGGAAGAATGTCCCATCACTTCAGGGAGATGCGTGAAGGTGATTACATGGCTGTAAAGGGGCCCAAGGTAAAACTATTTCCTATCCAAATCACCTGTCACCATTGGAATTTTCGTTTTATTTAGTTGTACTTCTTACCTTGGAAAATTTACTTTCAACTTGCTAGAGTAATTTCTTGGTCACTTAAAAATTGTGGTCCATAGAAAATATCTTTTTCTTTCTTTCTTTTCATTTTCCCCCCTTAACTGAATAGTCATGCAAGCCTTATCACTTCCCAGAAAGTTGCATTGCGTTTTAATTTCTTTTTAAGAAATCAGAAATCTAAACTTTTGGAATTACATAGCTGTTAAGGAGCCCAATGTAAAACTATTTCCTGTCCAAATCACATGTCACCATTGGAGTTCCCGTTTTATTTAGTTGTACTTCTTACCTAGGGAAATTTTATTTTCAACTTGCTGGAGTTCTTGGCTACTTAAAAATTGAAGTCCATATCTTTTTCTCTTTTTTTTTGAATGGCACCTTCTTATTTTTCTCAACCGAATAGTCATACAGGATTATGCAATTTAACCACAGAAAATAACAAATGGCAACCAGAATGTTTAAGTCAGATTTAATCTTAATAAGTTCCATATTTTTAATAATCCATTGGCAATTTTGGATTTGGGATTTCAATTTTGATTTTAGACTGCAATGAGACTGCAGTTCTTAGAGGAATATTTTTAAGGAGTTGTAGACTTATAGCTAGAATTTAGCCTTGGCTATGTTTTAGTCATATTGATCTTAGCCCTTTAAACTTTTGAAAGGTCTTAGCTTTTGGCATGGCTTTTTCAGGGTAAATGAAAAACTTATGTGTATAACTTTTTCCACAATACCAATAATGAAGACTGGTGTTAATGAAGAACAGAAACAAATGCATACAATATATTAAGATAAAAAATAAAAAAAAATAAAAGAAAAGGAAGTTTGGTAAGGATTATAATTTATTTCCAAAATAAGGTTCATATTCATTTAAAACACTTTGGTTTTGATTTTTATTGATGATGCGCTTTCGATTGTACAAAGATTGGGATGGTTGCATACTTGTGTGCCACATTTGTAAGGGATGCAAATAAAGAAAAAAGTGGGAAACAAGCTAGCAATGAGAAAGTATGTTTATATGTCAACTACTAAAGAAATAGGAACAATCAGCTACCATGTCAAATCATTAAAAGTTTAAATTTTAACATAAGCTACAGTCCTGAATAAATTATAAATACATTTGTGATAAATGTCATATTAGCTGCTTTGTTAGAAAACTTGAATTAGTTTCCCACTTGGCTTATTCGACTGTCCAAGATTTACAGTGGGCCTGTAGCTAAAAACAAAATTGACTTGTGTTATTCTAAAACATTCAGTCTCTATTGGTTAAGGGCAAGACAAGGGTCAGGAATTCATTTGTTTTGTCAACCTTGACCAATGATTAAGTCAATAAAAGTTGAGGCATCACAAGTGAGATAACATAGAACATGTGGAAAAATTGTAAATTGTTAGGGCTTTGATGAACAATTATGATTATTGTTTTAATAGCTAGGCCTGTAATCATGATAATGATGGTATTATTCATCGAATACCTCCTTGATGAATAATTTATGGTACTTTTACAGGGTTATCATCTTAATGATGAAAGTTGTGATCCCAACTCGTTTTCACCGCTCTTTGATGAATAATCATGATTATCATTATTATTTGGTTTTAGTGGGCTTTAATAAATAATCATGATTATTCACCTTCAATGAAAAATGATGCTTATCATAGTTTGAATTCAACTATTACGTTGCATTCCTTAAATCCGAAAATTTATTACTCTAACTTAATTGCTTTACCACCACTCCTTTCTTTGTAAGTCTGCTCGCAGCCATTTGAATTTTGTAGCTTGCCATGCATCCTTTTCAGTTGATATTAGAAAAGTTCAATGTATCCAACCTGGAATTGGAAACTTTATAATTTAATTACTGTAAGAAAAAATAAATAAATAAAGAATGCTCACAAATTTTCCTGTGAATCTACAATTTTCTTCTGTGTTATTTTTCATTAATTAGAAAAATTGAGGTTAGACATAATATATTCAAGATTTTTGACAGTTTATGATAAAATTACTTTGATTACATTTTCTTCAAACCTTCCAGAAAATTGCTAACTGATCTATCTCTTCTGATAATTCATGCAAAGCTTGATATATTTTTTCAATGTTTCCAGGGGCGTTTCAAGTATCAACCTAACCAAGTTAGAGCTTTTGGAATGCTTGCTGGAGGTACTGGAATAGCTCCTATGTTCCAAGTATGTTCTTTAGAAATAACCAGTTTATTTTAAGTTTAACAAATAATTATTTTATACTTAATCACTGCTTTAAATCTCCTTTTGGTATGCTTAGGTTGCTAGGGCCATACTGGAAAATCCCAACGACAACACCAACACACATCTTATTTATGCCAATTTCACATATGAGGACATTCTTTTGAAGGTATACCTCTCTATCTCTCACATTTTTCTTTTGTGTGCTACTCTCAGGAATGTCTTACCTGTGAACCAAATATCACCTGTTGCTTCACTATGGCTTTGGAAAATATTTATGGCTCCTAAGAAGTTAACTATTGAAAACTACAAGTCATTTAAAAATATGGGATGCAACTGCGTTTAACATTTTAACGTGCAATTGGGACAATAAATATGTTCTTACTTTACTCTTACGAGGCAGAAACAAATGTCTGTAAAGAGAGAGGAGGGAACACCATGTCTTTGTAGTGGGTATTGAACGGACAAATTTTTTTTTAAGCAGGAGAAGGGGCAAAAGAATGAACAAGTTTGTGAAAATGGTCCTTTTGAACTAGGAAAATGTCAGAAAAAAGGCCACTTGACATGGTCCAGATATGTGTGAAATAGCAATAACATTGATGAGCCTAAAAAGCTGAAAACTCAAAAAAGTGTTAGGCTACTAGGGTAATGAGTAAACATGTTCCTGAAATTACTAGGAGAAAGCTATGTTGGATTTTATGATCCTAAAGATGCATATAAAAACTTGCTTTTCTTATTAAACATTTAAAGGAGATTAGAGCATATTGAGTTGTTCTAAATTATTTTTAAGGTATATTATTTAAGCAACTTTGGATTATGCTACCAGATGACTTTGCTTTGATTTTATTTTTGCAGGAAGAGCTAGATAATCTTGCGAATAATTTTCCTAACCGCTTCACTGTCTACTATGTTCTGAATCAGGTTTATTTATTTTCATTGTTTGCACACTCTTAGCTTGTCTCATTTCTTTGGCAATTCTACCTCAGTTACAGATTGCTTCAAGTAAAATTATCAAAACAGTTAAAAGAGTTTAAAAACTTTTGAAACTTCTAAAAATTCTAGTGCTCTAGGAGTGTTTATATATGAGGTAAACATAACTTCATGAAATGCAGTGGAAATTGAGGATCAGGCAAGCATTATAGACAAATTTAAGGTCACAAATTGATTTGGAGGAATGCTGAATTGCTGATAGGAGTATCTTGCAACGTTTTGTTCTTTTTCAGTTCCCCCAATAATCTTTGAGAAGGAAAAAAAAACCCCAACACATGGGGGTATGTTCAATTCAAGCCCTAATCCTTTCTTGTTATCAATGTGAACCCTAACATTTTCGATTAATTTCAATTTGAACCATCTGTACGTCTTCCATCCAAGGCATGGATGAAACTCGAGGGTGGCATTGTGATAGGGGGCCTGGAATTGCAAGTTTCGACAAATGTATGGGTTCAAATTGGTAGCACGAAAAAAAAATTGGGGTTTAAAATGAAAGAATTCTTACATATTGGGAACTTCTTTGAAATTAAAATAAAATTCGCAATGGACAGAAGTTTGATGGAGGGTTCAAATTGAAACCTCTGGCAGACGTTAGGATTTGAATTGATAGGAGAAAAAAATTAGGGCTTGAGTTGAAACAGCCCCTATATGTTAGTGGATTTTTGTAATTTTCCCAGCTCTTGTTGATCCATGTACTTGATGGTGAGTGCAACCTTCCCTTCTGGGCAACAACACCTCAATCACAAATTCATGTTTTTGTTTGATTTGTTTCATGTCACACAAATTTGATCTAATGAAGTGCTTCAGCAAATTAAATTGTTGGACATCCAATGATACAATCATGTAAATAAAAATTTTCTTCTCAACTCAACTAGACCTCGGTACTAAACTAGTTGGAGTGGGTTATACGAATACAGCCAATTCCACCCAGTTTTAAGGCTGCAGCTTTAGAGCTTTCTGTTCCATGCCATCACGGGTTTATCCCTCAGTTTGTTATCTCCTGTAACATCTTACAATCTACTTTCCATATTAGAGCATTTGTTGATACATGATGTGCATGTTCAAACCATTTCAATCGTCCTTTTCTCAACTTACCCTCATATGTCACTTCCTCCTTCCTGCAAATGCTTTCATTCCTTATCTGATCCATCAATTGCTGCATATATCTTAATGTCCTTATTTTTATCACACTAATGTGATGTATCTGATGCTTCATTATCATCCATCTCCTGCCGCCGGACATAATAGCTAGCTATAACCTATTGCAATCTCCTTTTGTCTGGATTGTAACCAGCCATGTAATGTCTCAGTAGCTGAACTTATCTAAGCCTAAGTTGATTTCTGATGCTTTTCATACCCCTGACCAGCTTACTGATGTAAGTAAAGCTTTCAGTTATTTTGTTACCCTAAAGGGCAAGGGTCCAGTCTATCAGTCCATTAAAGTTATTAGGCATTTGTGCATTGATTGAGTGCCTAGTTGGGGAATTGGTTTCATCTGCTACTCTTTATGCATCTTGTTTTCTGGCTAATCCTGTTGGATGGGAGGCAGTGTTGAGAGCCGCAGATCTTGGTCTTCTAGACCTAAGCATCTTTTTCATAGTATATGCTTTGCTTGGGGAAAAAGAGATGTTCAACCCAAATTTAAATTAGTCCTAAATTTGCACCGAGTTTTATTAGCTAAAGCTTGCATAAAAATCATGATGCATCATCCAAAGAAATGACTACTTCAGACATTTATTAAAAAGCTTTTTCTTTATGAAATCTACTATGATTGATAGCATTATCTATATTATGGTCCATAAAAGCACACATTTAATATTCCCGTTCTTCCATATATATATATATATATTCTCATTTTAATACACTCGGCAATTAATGACATAACATTGTCTACAGCCTCCAGAAGGATGGGATGGTGGTGTGGGGTTCATATCTAAGGAAATGATTCAAACCTACTGCCCTCCTCCAGCAGAAGATGTGCAGGTGTGAATTGTACGATGTTTTCACTCCTTCCATTCGTTATTTAGTAAAGATAATTAAAACCTTGTTTTTTAACAGATACTAAGGTGCGGGCCACCACCAATGAACAAGGCCATGGCTGCTCACGTAGATGATCTTGGATACACTTCCCAAATGCAGTTCCAGTTTTAGGACCGTCATAAAAACGGTGACATTCACCGTTGTTACTTTCTGAAAATACCATGAAAAGACCATGGAACATAATTGGTGTTTTCAAGTAGGTTGAAAAAGTTTTCACAAGAGTCATTTTTAAGCTAGATAATATCGGCTTGTCATTGTACATTTATTTGAAACAAGTGGAGGAGACATTTGTTTTCACAGCAGTTATGGTTGTCTGATTGAAAGCAAATATATCCATTGCTAGTGACGTCACATATGTTTTCTTAACCCTATGTGCAAATAAATTGTAATAGAAATGTGAGAAAACAAGTAGTGGAAGAATTTGTTATATTTCACTATTTAGGGTGTACAACTATATATACAAGTGTCTAGACTAAATAGGAAACAAATAAAAAATAATTCTCAGTATATTTACAAGTAGATTATATGCTTAATTTTCGTAACACTCTCCTTTAAGATGGAATATAGATGTCAATTATGTCTAGTTTGTTACAGAGATAGGAAACCCAAGCTCCATTGAAGGCTTTTGTAAATATGTTTTCCAACTGCTCTCCAGCCTTGACATAAGTCGTAAGATTAGATTTTGTTGAATTTTTCCACGAATGAAATAACAGTCTATCTCAATATGCTTAATTCGTTATCGCATCCCGATTATCGCATCAAAGCTTTGCTGGAACTGAGACTTTAAGACCAATCTCAACAAAAAAAATTATGAAATCCATATAACCTCACATGAAGTTTGTGTCATTGCTCTATATTCAGATTCTGCATTGGATTGTGGTGCCATATTTTGCTTCTTACTTTTCCATGGGATTAAATTACTACCAACGAAAACACAATAGCCAGTAGTGGACATTTGATCAATCTTGGAGCTTGTCCAATCAACATCAGAAAAATATTCAATATTAGTGTGACCATGATTTTGATAAATCTGCTCACGGGTTACTGAAAGATAATTCAACTTCCCAACTAATCTTCTATATCTTTTAGGATCCTCAAAAGCATCTTCCTCCTTTGTATTAGAGTACCATATGGCTTATTGCCCAATTTGCTTGTTTCATTTAACAAATCGAGTACATATCTCCTCTAAGACAGAAAAATGCCTCGTTTATTTCATGATACCTCAATCCCCAAAATGTACTTTAAGTGCTCCAAATCTTTAGTATTGAACTGGCTTTGCAAGAAAGACTTCAGTTATGAGATTTCCTGCATGTCACTCCCAGTAATAATAATATCATCTACATATACAACAAATATAATGACGCTAGAAGTGGACTGCTTATAGAAAACAATATGATTAGACTTGCTTTTTCTCATCCCAAACCTTTATATCGCCTTTCTGAATTTCCCAAACTAAGATCGAGGACTCTGTTTTAGTCTATACAGAGATTTTTGAAGACGACATACTTTCCTAGAAACAACACTTGATATTGGATAGGTAATACGATACATTAAGAGATTATTCTCCGTTTGGGGACACACGGGTGTAGATGTATTGGTAAAGAAAGGAAGATGTTCATAAAATGTAAGATCGAGGATTCTGTTTTAGTCTATATAGAGATTTTTGAAGACAACCTACTTTCCTAGAAACAACACTTGATATTGGACAGGTAATATGATACACTAAGAGATTATTCTCCTTTTAGGGACACATGGGTGTAGATGTATTGGTAAAGAAAGGAAGATGTTCATAGAATGTAACATCAGCATACACTAGTTACCTGCTAAAAACAGGAGAAAAATACCTATACCTTTTTTGGAGATAAGAATATCCTAGGAAGACACATTTTAATGACTTGTGACCCAATTTGGAAACCTGCAAACAAACATCACGAATAAAACAAAAAATATGAAGATATGAGGTTCAATAGGAAACACATAGTTATTAGTAAACAATCATATAAGGAATTTGACCATTGAGAATAGTAGATGACATTCGATTAATTAAAAAACAAGCTATAGAAATAGCATCAGCCTAAAATTGTTTTAGGAACATGTGTTTGAAATAAAAATGATCTAGTAGTTTCAAAAAGATATCTATTTTTTCTCTCAGCTACCCCATTTTGAGATGAAGTATCAACACAAGAGGATTGATGAAGGATCCCATTTCGAGTCATGTAAGTATGAAAAGAATCAGAAAAATATTTTTTGGCATTATCACTTCTCAATATTTATATAGACTTATCAAACTGGATTCTTACTTCAGCACAAAAAGAATGAAAATGTGAAAGCAACTCAGAACGATATTTCATTAATAAAGTTAAGTCATATGAGAGTAATTATCCATAAAGGTAACAAAATATCTAAAACCAGTCTTAGACATAATAGGACATGGTCCTAAACATCTGAACGTACTAACTCAAAAGCATGACTAGCCCTTTTATTGACTCAAGAAACATAAGATAAAATAATGATGTTTGGCAAAATGACAACTCACATTCTAAAGATGACACATCATGAAACTGAAGACATAAATTCTTCAACAAAGGTAATGATGGATTCAAAAGGAGATAAAGTGTTGGAACATGCAATGGTTTAGGGTACTTGGGTATCCAAAATGTATAACCCTCATAATGCTCGTTCTTTATCAATAATCCGTTTCGTCATAAAATCCTAAAATAGACAATGTTCAGGAAAGAGTGAGATATAACAATTAAGAGCACGAGTAAACTTACTAATGATACCAAATTAAAAGAGAATTTTGGTAAACTTAATACGGATGATAAAGATAGTGTTGGTGTGAGATTGATAGTGCTAGAGTGTAACATCCAGCGATTTAGGCCCTGATCGCGCATGATCATAGTTGGGCGCGCGCGGTCCGGTGGGAATCTAAATTCAAATCCATGGAAAAATCACAAATTATAAGGGATATTAAGTAGGGATATTATTGTTATGGAACTAAAAGATTGTTGGAAGAATTGGGAAGAATTTAAAATTTTCCTATGGACAAAATCGGTACTATCGAATTTGTTGGGGAGAAATGTATAAAATTAGAGAATTATGTGTAGAAGTGGAATTTCTTATAATTAAGAATTAATTAAGATTAATTAAACAAATTGACTAATAGGAAGAGATATTAAACTAATTAGTGGAACCCATAAACCCTAAACTTAGTATAAAGGTTACAATTGGTAGCATTTTCTTCACTTTTCCAAAAAAGTCATCTTTTTCCTCTTCTCCTCTCCCTTTTGGCCGACCAACCCCTCCCCAAATCCTCCATTTTGATATCTTTTAAGCACCTTAAAAAGTGGGGAAAAAAAGGGTTAGTTAGAGAGAAACTAAGTAGCTAAAGGGTTTACACCATAAAAGAGAGTTAGAGAGGAAGAAGGAAAGAAGAACAAAAGAGAAAGAAGAGGAGATTTTGGCCAAGCATGGAGATCCATGAATGTGAGTTTATTCTTCTTAAATTCAACCTTATTGCATGTATTTGAGACCCTTCTGGTTGGATGTTGTGATTGGAATTGTTAGATTAGGGTTTGTGTTGATGTTGTGTGACATATGTTGAGAAGTGTTGGTATGTTAGGGAAATGTTGAAATTGACCCTTAGGTAGTTGTGAATGATGATTTAGTGGCTTGAAAACTAAAAGAATAAGATCTATGAGGAAGTGTAAGGGCTGCCTAATGAAGGGGAAGTGAAGAGGAAGATATTTAGAAGTGTTTAATGGTGATTATGTGACTTGTAGATGATGGTTGTTAAGGAAAAGTGCAAGGTATGTTGGGGCTGATTTGTTTGTATTTAATGGAGGGAATGACTTTTGATTAAAATAAATATAAGTAAGGTAATAAGAGAAATAAATAAAGATATGGAGAGTGGTAGAAAAACATTAGGTATTGTTCATGCATAAACATTGGATATATGTTTGACATTGAATAAAATCTTATTTGTTTTGTTAAGGCCAAACAAGTAGTCATCAAGAGGTGGATAAAGACAAAGAAAAAACCATCTAATAAGAGAAGGAAAGAAAGGAAAAAAAGAAGGATTGAGGTTGTATAGGTAAGTGCTTCTTGGATAAAAATCTTGCATGTCATAAATTGTAAATTTGTGTGAAATGTATGCTATGCATGTGACTTGAAATGCTATATGTGAAAAATGGTTTTCAATAGTATTTTATGGTAAATTAGTGTAAAATGTTGAGATCTATGAAGGTATATGTGATCTAAAAATTTTGAGTATAAACTTGATTACCTAGGGTATGGAATTAGTTAAGTTGCAAATAATCATATATGTGCTCTATGGCACTTAAACTGGAACAACCTTGATAAAATTGATTATAACTTAGGTTATGATAATTAGCATGGTTGTAAAAACCAAACCGGCTGTTTCAATAGGAAAAATTGGAAATTGGCCCTTAGGCCGAGTGGTTTTTACCCTCAAAACCAGGTCGAGTGGTTTTTACCCCCAAAACCGGGGGCAAAATAACCTAGTGGAAAAATCAGTGACCCGACCGGTTCAACCGGAAAACCGACCATTTTTGACTGGCGACCCACCAGAAAAACCGGAAACCAGCCGGTTTTGACCTGTTTTTTTAAAATTTTTTACAAAAAAATTTAATTATTAAATTTAGTCCAATCTAGCCAATTTAACCAGTTCAACAAAAAAATTGACCCCAAAAATAGATGGGTTAACTATAAACTAATCAAATTGGTCAAAATAAACATGTTTTTAAACAATTAACTCACCCTTATTTATAAAATGATATGTTATTTTTATTCTTACTTTTTTCTATGTGGGATTGTTCACTCATTTTTACATTTTTTTTACTTCTTTTTTATATTACTTTTTTTTTACAATTTGAAAATTTTGGCTGATTGTATTTTCAAGTTATAAATTATTTTTACATTTAATAATTAATTAAATGTTTAGTTATACAAATATATGAAATATGACTTTTTTAAAAATAAAAAGGAGAATATTATACATGTTATATTATTCTTGTACACTAGAAAAGAACTTCAACAACTTATTTTTTATTTTTATTATGTATGAGACATTATGTTTTATTATATATGAGACATATTATATTTTATGAAAATTATGGTAGTAAAAACTAGACCAGCCCGGCCAATTCAACCAGAAAAATAGAGAACTAGCCCTTAGGCCGGACAGTTTTTACCTCCAAAATCGGAGGGAAAACAATCCGATGGAAAAACTGGTAACCCGGCCGGTTCAACCTGAAAAATTGGGAACCGGATGGGTTTTTCGGGTTTTTTTAATTTTTTGCAAAAAAATTTAATTATTAAATTTGGTCTAATCTAGCCAATTCAACCTGTTCAACTAAAAAATTAATCCAAAAACTAAATGAGTTAACTATAAACTAATCAAATTGGTCAAAATAAACATACGTTTAAACAATTAACCCACCCTTATTTATAAAATGATATGTTATCTTCATTTTTACTTTTTTTCTATATAGGATTGTTCACTCATTTTTACATTTTTTTTCTTACTTCTTTTTTTATATTACTTTTCTTTTATAATTTGAAAATTTTGGCTGATTATATTTTCAAGTTATAAATTATATTTACATTTAATAATTAATTAAATGTTTAGTTATACAAATATATAAAATATGATTTTTAAAAAAAATAAAAAAGAGAATATTAAATATGTTATATTATTTTTGTACACTACAAAAGATCTCCAACAACTTATTCTCTACATATTATGTTTTATTATATATGAAATATGTTATATTTTATGAAAATACTATGCAGGCCGGTTCGACCTTGATTAGACCTTAAATCCGTGACCCGCTGGCTTTTCCGGTTCATTGATCTGGCCGATTTTTATAACCTTGATGAAAATACTACGTAGACCGGTTCGATCCTGGTTCGATCTTAAACCCGTGACCTGCTGGCTTTCTCGGTTCATTGACTAGGCCAGTTTTTACAACCTTGATAATTAGATTGACATAAAACTAATTGAAAATGATAGCTAACATATATTGTTAAAAATATTATGAAGAACATGAATTGAAATTCGGCTTGCATCTAGGTTAAAAATCGGTATAAAATCTCGAACTTAAGAGTACCATGAAAATGGTAGGCGAAAATTGTTGGAACACCACGCTGTATTTTGGCCATAACTTTTAGTAGAAAATTTGGATTCCAGTGAATTTTTATTGCAAATTAAAGCTAAGACAATAAGGCAAATATTTCTAGAAGATCATAAAGTCTAAATCCTAGTGGATATAGGCTGAAATTGGGTCCCAAGTCCAGGGCCAAAGTCTGCCATGAGTTGTAAACTTGTATTTTGGTATTTTTCACATGGTGTGACTAATATGTATTAATTGTTGGGAAATTTGGTTTATGTGAATATGTAGACACATCATATATATGATATACTAAAAAAAAAGAGCAATAAATTATGATAACAAAAAATATCAAAATCCGAATACACCTAGCCATAAACTAGAATAATAGATAGTTTGGCATGTCAATCAGGAAAAAAATAGACGCGGGCAACAAAGTATTATTAAAATCGGTAATAGCACTACTAAAAGAAAAGCCGATAATGTCAATATTATAAAAGCTAGGAATGACAACCATGTATTCCTATTAATTAATTCGGACATAGGTATTACGGGCTAAACACAAAAGTAAAATAAAACAAAATCAAATCAAATAAAAAATAATAATAATAGTGGAAATAAGATTAAAAATAAATTAATGGATAGTATGAATATAGAATGTGAAACAATGATTTATACATAGTATGAATATATATAAATGTATATAAACTAATATATGAAATTTTATTTGTGATGTATGTAATATGTAATTGTGGCATGAAAAATTAATTTAGTATGTAGAAATAATTTTGTGATGTATTAAGCACACTAAATGTGGTATATATATATATATACACACACACACTATGAATAAAGTTAAGAGTAAGATCTTTGCATACTTGATGAACCTATAAGTTTCAGGTGATGAACCTGTAAGTTTTGATTGATGAAGCTGTAAGTTAAAGACGATGAATCTACCATATGTGTGAAATATGACTCATGGATGGATTCAAATGAATATTTGATGTTCGTGATTGCATGAAACAATTATTTACACATAATATATGTATACGTATAATGTGATAATATATGGAATTTTACATATGATGTATGTAATATAAAAAGGTGGCATGTATAAAAATATTTATATGTACATGTATGTAAGATTTTTATCCTATGAAACACTATTAAGCTAGTAGCTAAGTGTGGGTGATTTTTCCTCGCGCAAATCTTGAAGAATTAAGAAGTTAAGTTATTGTCAAGAGAAGAAGGGAATCTACTCAAGAAGCAGATTAAAACATCAAGTTAATTTCTTTTTTATATATTTTGATAATTCATTGTAATATATTATCAAAGTTTGTTTTCATATAGTATATATTGGAGTGTCTAACATAGATATTTTGAGTATCATATCACCGTAAATATATATTTTATTATGAAATACAAGATATGGATTTTGGTATGTAAAAATTTATGCACAGACATAACGAAGAATATTAAAATTAGGATTCAAAAAAAATTTAAGTAACTTTCTGGCATGTTATTTAAGACAGTTAAACGGGTAATATCTACTTACCTTGATATTTTAGGTGGAATAAGGGGGTGTTACACAGAGCCAAGACTAGAAGATGTAGAAGTTAGAACCATTTGCTAAGGTGATAAAAGATGAAAAAGTGTGATTAAAAAGTGGAAAAGAGACTCAGATTACTTGTCATATGGTCTGTAGTTTCAGAATCAATGACCAACTGAGGGGAGAAAAAGGAAGAAAGAAAATATGTATTGGTTTTACCTGTCTCAGCCATGGTGATGATGGATGAAGATTTCTTTAATGCCTATTGATATTGAGAAAATTTTGCATACTCATCTACAAAGATTGTAATAGTTTGATTTGAAGATAGAATAAGAGCACCATTTGCAATTGCAACATGAGCTGACTGAGATCCAAAATTTTTTTGATTTTTCTTTAGCAATTTTTGGTAAGTTTTCTTAGTGTGTGACATGTTTCATGACAATAGTAGCAAACTATTCCCCTTGGATCCTGAGTTCATCCACTATAACTGCCACCACTGCTACTTTTCTGAAAACAAGACCGACTAGCTAGCCCATTATTCTGACTAACAAGTGCACTAGGTTGTTATACAGATGAGACATGAGTACGAAGAATCCTAGTAAAAACCTCCTTTAAAGAGGTAATCTCATGATTAGATAGTATCTGTGATTTAGCAACACCAAATTGGGGATTAAGTCTAGCCAGAACACTCATAATAGCCATATGTTCTCGTTGAGTCTGCTGAATTCTAATACTACTGCTAAAAGGCAACAAGCATTTAATTCTTCATAAGTGCATTTGAAATTCATGAAGTAAGTTTGAAGATATTGATCTTGTTGTTCTACTTGATAAAGTGCCTTGCAAACATAAAAAACACGAGAAATATTTCCCTTACCAGAAAATAAAAAAGCCAAATACTCTATCAATTCTTTGCAAATTCACAATGAGAAACATGGCCAACATACTCATTCTCAGCGTGTACAACTGGGCATAAAGCAACTAGGCGCATGACACTCATGCATAAGGATTCTGGTGACTGGATACCGGTTAAAGGCTAATCAGAGGGCGGCAGCACAGATGCTAGGAGCGGTGATGCTAACTTGGCACTCTACAAAGGTGACCCAAGAAGATAACAAATCTACTCACTAGGGTAGAGATTGAAAAGGAACAAAACCTCAAAATCAGACATTGGAAGTTTTGAATCCAAGCTCTAATACCATGTGAGAAAACAAGAAGTGGAAGAAATATTTCACTATTTCGGATCTACAACTATATATACAAGGAGAAATTACCCGGTTTACAGGCTTTGTAAAAGTTTTTTTCTATTTTACTGATACTTCTTTTGTGTTTTCATTCCCATTTTCTCTATTTTCAATTTTACCAATTTTTTCTTTTTTCTTTTCCAATATTAGATTCACTGTGTATTTAACATATTTGTTCATTTAATTGAGAAAGAAAATGATTATTTATCACTTTATAAATATGGATTAAGAATTTCATAAACTTTTATGGTCACCATTTGTCTTTATGTATGCATTTATTTATTTTTAATTATTATTTAATTAACTTAATTAGCAAAAAAAAATACAGAAACTTGTATTTAATAAACTTATTTACCAAATTAATCCTTGGGCAAACCTTAATTACAAAAAAAAAATATGTAAATTTATATTTAATTAACTTAATTAAGGTTATTTATTTTAGTAAACATTGGGTAAATATTTGATAATTTTTAGTTGAAAGATTGACTAGATATAGGGTAAACCTTGAGTAAACTTTAGGTAAATCTTATGTGACTTCAACTTTTATTAATTTTGTGATAAATCTCAGATAAATCTTGGGGTAAATATTTGATAAACCTTTTGTAATTTCAATTTTATTTAATTTTGTGGTAAACTTTGGGTAATTCTTGGGTAAATCTTGGTGAATCTTGAGTAAAACTTGTGTAATTTCAACTTTAATTAAATTTCTTATAAACATTGGATAAATCTTGGTTATAGTTTATCCAAAATGTTTGAGTAAACCTTAAGTAAATTTTTGATAAACTTTTGTAACTTCATTTTTTATTAATTTTGTGGTAAATTTCGGATAAATATTGAATAATTTTTGGGTAAATTTTAGTAAATCTTGAGTAAATTTTGTTTAACTTCAACTTCTATTAATTTTGTAGTAAGCATTATGCAAACTTGGGGCAAACTTTGAGGTAAATCTTGGATAAATCTTTTATAACTTTATTTTTTATTAATTTTCTGGTAAACTTTGGGTAAAACTTGAGTAATTATTGGTAAATCTTGAATAAACCTTATTTAAATTTAATTTTGATTAATTTTTTGGTAAATATTGAGTAAATTTTGGATATAGCTCAAGTAAACTTAAGTAAATTTTGTATAAACTTTTTTGTAACTTCAATTTTTATTAATTTTCTAGTAAATTTGGATAAATTATGGTAAATCTTGAGTAAATTTTGTTTAACTGTAACTTTTATTAATTTTTTGGTAAATATTGAGTAAATTTTAGGTATAACTTGAATAAATTTAAGTAAATTTTGGATAAATATTTTGTAATTTCAATTTTTGTTAATTTTCTAGTAAATCTTGAGTAAATTTCGAATAAACCTTGAATTTTGTTATTTTTGTAAATTTTTTAGCGATTTCAATATTGTTGAAAAAATTATTAGCGCTTTTTCTATTTTTAAAAAAAACTGCATAGTGCTTTATTTTAGTAATTATTTTGGCATTTTTTCTACTTTTGTAAAAAATTTTATATATAAGTGTGTCTAGACTAAATAGAAAAGAAATAAAAAATAATTCCTAACATATTTACGGATAGATTATATGCTTAACTTCCGTAACAAGAAACACATAAATCTATTTTAATTGATTATTAAGCAAATATATCTCTCTGACTTTCACAGAATTCCCGCAGATTATAATTGGAATTGAGTTTATTAATCTAACCTCTTAGATCTTTTATGATAAGCTGTAAATTTGAATCTTATAACTGAAAATGGTTTGCATTGATTGAATTCTTGATGCCTAATGATGATTACACAGCCCATCGGTGGCATAATTCTTCTTAGTTCTTTTTCAGCTATTATTAATAGTTGATTAAAACGAAATTTAAATATCTTGTTTGTTTTGTTGGAGATGAGGAGAAAAGAAAGTAGGCAATTTCTTCTATTTTCTCTTTCACAGCTTGTTTGTTTTGCTGGAGATGAGAAAAGAAAATAGGCAATTTCTCGTATTTTCTCTTGTTCACATCAAATTTAGTTGATTTCCCAAATCCTCAAACCCCAAAATAATTTTCCGTTCAGTTTGGTGTTTTTAAAAGCAACTAGATGCCCTTCCTAGACCAGCACCCCACAATTGCTTTATCCATAGCATCTATGTGCACCTCCAATCAATCAAAATTAGACAGCAAAATACATAAGTTTTAGTTTAATACTACCGATTTAACCAACGAACTATAAAGTTTTGAGATTTAATTTCTAATCGTACCAAAAATAATTAGTAAAATAAGTTTAGAAGCAATTGTAGCGTTAAAACTTCTCGATACGTCCACTACTATTTCTCGTTTTTTTTTCAAGTGATCAATGTTTACTCCAATAGCTAGAAATAAAATGGGACAAGGACACAACTTCTAAAAGGTTTTAACAAATTACATTACAGTCATAACTAAAATTTTAAAAAGTTAACAGTATATCTTTTTCGTTGGAGATAATGCCAATTTATTTGATGATTTATAAATTTTAAATACTATAGTACAATATACCATATGATTTTTCTAAATTTGAGATATTTTTGTGTGAAATTTCTAAAATTTTATATATAATCTAATGATTATAAGAGTTTTGGATTTTTACTTATTACTAATGACTGTAACTACAGAATAATTATTATAATTTTTATAAAAAAAAAATAGAAAAATGCACTGCTAATTTTTTTAAAATTATTTCTGATTATAATTTTTAAAACTCAAAAAGATAATTTTTTTTGTAATTTATTCCATTAAAAATTCTACAAATAGGGCTGGGTACAACATAATTCCAAGAATAACTCTTCTCGTTATCTGCCGTCAATAATAACTAACACACACCGTTTTGTTTTTGGCCTTTATGCCCTAACACATGTCACGCCCATATGTTTCTTTCATTTATTATCCGGCTATTCAACCAGCAAGCAACTTGGTGTGTTGGGTCATGGACCCACACATTTGGGACCGTGTGACGCTTACTCGGGTAGCGTTCAAGCAAGCCAGTCAAGGATTATTACGCTAATTCTGCATATAAGATAAGACACATGTTAGATTCGGGCCAACGACCGAATAATCGATAGTATTTGTAAGCACGATATGATAACGTAATCAAGATAATACGTCAATATAATAAGCAATCACATAAATATGACATCACATCAAAAAGGCACAGTCACACAAAGAAAGCCACAAAAAAGAGTAGAAATCGGGCTAGTATTTCATTATATTCGATTGAGCATTACAAAGATGGTCAAGCTATTATATAACGTTCGTGTGGGTAGGGGGGTAACCCACAAGGCAAACATGTCTGTCAAACATCCGATCCAAACAACTAGTCCAATTGGTAACTAATCACTCCCCCTAAGAGCTTAAGGGGCATGTTGAGACCTGATAGGAGGAGACATGAATATGCTCCAGTCATCATTCTCTTGAAATTACAAAAATAAAATTATTTTTTAAAAAACCGTTTCGTCCTTTCATTATAAGATTTTTCCTAAGAATCTTGTAATGAAAGAATCTTATAATGAAAAAGTGAAACAGTGAGACCATGTGGTGTTGATACATTTCGTAATATAAAGTACAAAACTAAATTAATATAATTAATTATATTTAATAATATAAATATAATTATTATAAAATTAAATTTCATTATTTAAATTATTTTAAAATTTTATAATTATTTTTTAAGAAAATTATTAATTTATAACAATAAAATTCAATTAAATATTTTAATTATTAATATTGAATATAATATATTAAAATATTAATTAGATCCCACAAATTAAAATTAATGTTAGTTATAAGAATAAAATGTATTTGAAAATGTAGATGAAATTTTAGTAATGTAACAGCGAAATCTACAGTTTGCAATCACCATCCAATTGCATAGATGGTAATGCTCTTAGTACTTTGAGCGAGAGTGTGTAATAGAGGAGGGAAACAAACCAAAATTCAAACAATTGTGCCACTGTCCCAGTTTAGTTGCAGTTATTTTGTTAATTAATTTCATAAAAAATTTTAACGGTAAATCTGATGTAGTATTCAAGTGTAGAAATAAGCCTAGGTAAAGTATAGTATAATAAAAGGGAAATGAGCTGGCAATAAATGATGAGTGTGAGAGGTCAGCGGGATGCCATTGAAACAAGAAACGAGGGAGACTTTGCAGCATCAGCCTGAGTAAAGTGTAAGGGGGATATCTTATAATGGAGAGAATTGTAATGGGGAAGAATATTGTAATGAAAAGGCGAAACAGTCTTTTCAAAACATGCCCCTTAAACTCTTTAGGGGGTAGTGACTAGTCACTAATTGGACTAGTTGCTCAGATTGGATGCTTGACGGACATGTTCGCCTTGTGGATTGCCACCTACCCACACGAACGTTATATAATGGCTTGACCATCTTTGTAATGCTCAATCGAATATAATGAAATACTAGCCCAATTTCTACTCATTTTTGTACCTTTCTTTATGTGATTGTGCCTCTTTGATGTGACGTCATATTTATGTGATCGCTTGTTATATTAACATGTTATCTTGATTACGCTATTATCCGTGCTTGCAAATGCTTTCGATTATTCAGTCGTTGGCTCCAGTCTAACCCGTGTCCTATCGTATATGCAGAATTAGCATAATAATCCTTAGCTGGCTTGCTTGAACGCGACCTAAGTGAGCATCACACGGTCCCAAGTGTGTAGGCCTGTGAAATTTAAACGTATCAAATCATGTCATTTTATATTTTTCAACTACTTTTTTCAGATAATTTTGAACAGATCAAGAATTTTGGAATTTACTCTTGAATCATCAAGAGCTAAAATAGAGGAAGCAAAGAATATTATTGTAAACATAGCAAATGAAATTGAGAGAAATGATTATCATATCATAAATTGATTGCTAATAGTCTTTATATATAGATCCCTCTAACTATCTTGACCAATCAAATATTGCCAACTATGCTTACGTAGAAAACTATGCTAACAAACTAACTTCTAATACCGACTCAGCTAAGACTAAGCTACTGCTGAAATTCTACTACATTAACTAAAAGCATTTTGAGCTGATTACTTGACTGAGCTTGCTACTCTTTCACCATCACATGCACAATAAGGCAAGCACGTTTGTGTTGTTGGCTCTTCTTGGTTCATTAACACATAGGATAGTACGATTGATCAACCAAACCCAATTTGGAAACCAAAGAATTTAATGGGGGAGCAGATAAGGATTTAGTGAACACATCGGCTAGTTTAAGATGTGTATTAACATGGTGTAAACTAATGAAGCCCTTTTTCACCTTGTTCTTGACTATATGGCAATTTATTTCAAGATGCTTTGTTCTCTCATGGAACACAGGATTCTCAAAGCTATTCAAAGCAAACTTGTTATCACACCATAAAGGGATAGGTTGCCGAACAGGAACCTTCATATTCTGGAGAAGGTAAGTTATCCATTGTAGCTTACACATAGTTGTTCCTAGGCTTCGATACTTAGCTTCACATGAGGAGCGAGACATTGTGGTATGCTTCTTAGTCATCTAGGAAATAGGAGCTACACCAAGGAATATGTAATAGCCATTAAGGGATTTTCTGGTTAAGGCACATGAGGCCTAATTACTATCACTATAAGCTTCTAAATGCATATCATTATTTGATGGATAAAATAAACCTCTAGCTATAGTATGTGTTTGAGATATTTGACAACATAAAGAGTTGCATACTAGTGAGTTTGAAAGGGGGTAGAGACATTGGCTCAATTCCTGTACATTATAAGTCAGATTTGGCCTGGTGTAGTTGAGCTACCACAATCTACCTATGGGTTTGTGATAAGGTTCTTGATCTTAAGGAGGAGAAGTTTCAGCAAATTTGAAGCCTTTGAGTATAAGAGTGGTAGCTGATTTTGAACCCATTAAACCTATGTCTTTGAGAATGTCCAGTATGTATTTCTGTTGGGAAATATATGCTCATTCAGTGGACTTAGCAATCTCCTACCCAAGGAAGTATCTGGCATGCCCAAGGTCTGATGGTGAATTTATCATGCAAGAATTGTTTAACTGTTATGATCCCTACAGGTGAATTTCTAGCTAGGAGGTAATCATTTACATACACCAAAAGCATGAGAAATTCCTTTGGGGTAGACTTTATGAACATACCATGATCATGATTGCACTGAATGAAGCCAATGCTCAAAAGTTGTTTTGTAAACTCTAAATTCCATTACCGAGAGGTCTATTTAAGGCCATAGAGAGATTTTTTTTTAAATCTGCAAACCTGATGGGGACCAGCCTTGGTATAACCTTTAAGAGGCTTAAGGTAGAGTTCTTCATCCAAAAAACCATGCAAAAACGCATTGTTAATATCTAGTTGGTGTAAAGCCCGGTTTTTTGCCACTACCAATGCAAGGAAAAGCCTAACAATAACAAGTTTTTCCTCAGGAAAAATGCTAGCAAAATAATCCATTCCATACAATTGATTGTACCTTTTGGCAACAAGGTAAGCTTTGTAGCGCTCCACTGTCCCATTAGGATTGTATTTTACCTTATACACCCATTTTAAGCCTATGGCTTGTTTTTTGGGTGGCAAAACAATTAATTTCCAAGTGTCATTAGCTTCTGATGCATCAAGTTCCCTTTGCGTCTATCACAACCCAAATTGCGAACCATGATCGGCGCTTGATAATAGGTAAGCTTAAGGCTACCGAAACCCATAACAAGCCTAAACCTGTCCATATATCTTATATCCTCGCCATCACATATAACTATATCTATCTTTTATCCAATCATGCATATTGTTGGAAGCAGAAGCAATTTTTGGATTGAGGAGAGCTCTAAGTTTTGGTCAAAAGTAGAGGTTTCAAAAATTTTTTCCTTTGACAGAAACATTCAAATATATTTTGCACAACATACAAACACACTTTATATGTTAACCTTGAGTATTTATCTATAACTTTTACAAATCATATTTTGTAACATTTATGGATAATATCCATTTGTCAAGATCATCCCATAATTTATACAACAAAATGGAAAAATAAAAGGTTAGAACAAATCTTTTAGTACCGAGTTCACCAAAATTACAAATCAAACAAAAAGACTTTGTATGTTAACCTTGAGTATTTATCCATAACTTTTACAAATCATATTTTGTAACATTTATGAATAATATTCATTTGTTAAGATCATCCCATAATTTATAAAACAAAATGGAAAAATAAAAGGTTAGAACAAATCTTTTAGTACCGAGTTCACCAAAATTACAAATCAAGCAAAAAGATCAAAAACTTAATTTGTCTTTGATGAGGCTCCTTTACTAGTCAAGATGTATGATCACCAAATTCTTTTTTTTACTTTTAAAAACTAGATGAAATATAATTTCTCTCTAATTTTTTTTTTCAAGAACAAGAAGAAATTTTCTTATTTTGTTTCTTCCTTCTCTCTTTTTTTCTCCTTTTCTTTTCTCCCCAGCCTTTCACTTTTTTTTTCTTGCTAAATCTTGTCATTTTCTTCTCATTATTTTGGGGGTTACACTACAAGAATTTTTCTATTAAGTAACACCTAAACAACATCGCTAAAAGTGGGAATGGCGTTGCTAATCACCCTTAGCGACGCCTCTGAGACGCCAGACAGGTGTCTCAAAAAGTTCTGTCGTAAACCAAAAAATAGTGATGCCATAATGGCGTCCCTAATTAGCAACTCTCAGGTTGCGTCGTAAATATCAGCAATAGAATTGTACAAAAGAGGCATTTAGTGACATTATTATGGCATCGCTAATTTATCATGTCGCTAAATTACAATAAAATATATTTTTATTATTTAGTGACAACTTCTGATGTCACTAATATCATCGCTATTTTTTATTTTCCTTTTATTTTAAAATAATTATGTTCATATTAAAATAACCTACTTATAAAACAACAACATGCTTATAAAACAACATCTGGATATCATATAATTCATCACATTCACACCATTCAATATACATTATAGTCCAATATTCATTGTTTTGTCTAAAAGATGTTAATACAATAACAAAATCCCAATATAAGTTTAAAAAAATATATCAAATAGTGGCCGGAGGATCTCTGGATGAGGAAGACTAATGAGATGTACTTGTGGATTGTGACTACGTGCTTTATCTGAAATCATGTATCAAGCCGTTGCTCAGTATGCATATTGATCCCTCGGTCGCATGCGCTCTCTAGTAACTCAACATGTTGATCTCACTCTTGAAAGAGCTGATGAAGCTGCTGAACCTCCCAATCCCACTCTTGAACCTCCTACTTCGTCTTTCTTCACATAGCGCTTTGACTAATTAGTCCCAAATCCCTACCTTCATTTTCAATCTGAAACTAAAAAACAATGAACCCATTGAGTCCCATTTCTTTCATTCCCATTATTTACTAAAATAAGCAAAAAGTCAATAATTATTAGTTGAAACCTTTAATTTTACCATCTTCAATGAAGTAAATACCAGCTTCTAGAACCTGCGAAGAGAAAACATGAAACAAAAAGTAAAGCTTAGCTAATTTAATATAATTCCCATTTAATAAATAATACCAATCATGTAAAAGTAATAAGTGTTGTCCATAATTGCATAGCATAAGCTGGTAAGTGACTAAGATAATTGAGAACCAGATAAGTGCTACGAGAAATAAAAAAATGGAATGGAGATTATATTGGGTTTTAAGGATGAATCACATTCATAAAATGTAGCGGAAAATAAAATTTTTTAAAACCCGAATCAAATTATTCTACTTGTGCCATTAAAACTAATTGATTCAAAACATAGTTATACATTATACCTTTAATTTCCTGTGTCAATTCTTCAAATTTTCTTCTTGTTGGGTTGCCACAAACTATAACAATCCAATCTAGGATTGCCTCTAATGATAATCCATGCGAAAATAAAGAATAAAACCACTAGGGTATGCTTTGAACACACTATATGTGTTAGCAAATAGTAGTGTTCTTAGAGAGAAAAACCAAAAACAATTATCAAATAATTTTATGGAGGCTATCAATATTTTTCTGATGTAAAAATACTATTTATAGGTGTTCCTAAACACCAAAGAGTTGATAAAATTACCAAAATGGGTTTAGGGGGCTAAATTGGAAATTTGGCCAATTCATTAAATTGTGTGCGCGTGCTGGCCAGGGCCAACATGCGCATAGCCCATGCTGCCAGCCTTGGGCTGGTAGCCTTGCCACAAGCTCGTATGGGCCCGCAGGGGCCCATGACCCCCGATCGATTTTTTTTTCGTAATCTCATCATGATCTAACCCTAAATAATTCTTTCATATTTTTGGATATCATCCAAGGCCATTTTATGCATTCTTTACAATTCCAATGCGTGACCCATTATGTTCTCAGTTATGTTGACCACTCGAATTAACAATTAATTCGAGTAAGTTATTAGCGGTATCTAACAACACATCATGACCCCCAATTGATCGAAAAGTCAGTGGTTTGACTACGAACCTTTCTATAGACAACAATATGTGTATACCCCACTCGGTTCAGAGCATGGATTATGTATCAGCTTTCGCTAGACTGACTATGTAACATCTAGCCCAAGTGGTGTTACATCTTGTCCTTGGGACTCATTGCTTTATTAGACATGTCACTGAAGACCATCTTCAGGATGTTTCCATTCTGGCCAGAGATTCCCAAGTAATGATCCTGATAAGAGGCTGTGAATATACTCTCCCTCTATTAGGAGCGGTGAATCCTCTGTTGGCTACCCAATTACCTTCGAATACCTCAAGCTGTATCCAATCACCACCCTATAAGTGACCTTTATGATGCAATAAGGAATGAAGTCAAAGCACAGAATCAGTATCCAAGATATCCTTGAGTACCTCAATGATACTTGCCCCATTCCTATGATGAGACTATCATTGACATTTGAATAGATAATCCATATGATCGTCTTGTAGCAGGTCATCCAATGTACTTGACTACTCTTAGCAAGCATCCAAATGTTAACTTTGAACATCTCATGTTCACAGCTTATGAGATCTATTACTTGATCCAATCAAAGAGTATAACATGTGCTAGTCTATCCGGATCAACAATGTCTTATCTTATTGATCCTATGATTAGAGATAATTTAGATACTAATATAATTACACATGATAGGAATCTCATTATCATGATTTCCTTCATGTTATATGCAAATGAATACTAATATAATGAAAGAATGTCTTCATGAATGTGTACACTAAGTGCTAGAGGCGATTGCCTTTTGAGCACATCTCTAATAGATTAGGCAATGGCATCATAGAGACAAATTCAATAATCGAAAACATAATTCCAATAGTTCAAATGCCAAAATGTTCAGGCAAGTAATGAAACCTCAAGTGATGCCTAGGAGAATAAAAACTTTTTTGGTATTTGGAGCAGCAAAATGCTTTGTAATTGTCCATTTTAGATAAAAAATGAACAAGTTTGGACAATCAAATTTTAGGTATCTTATGCCTTATAGGAAGGAACCATGTTAGTCAAATTCACTTTTGCCAACACCTCATGGAAGGTACCATGTTAGTCAAATTAGAACATACCACTGCATCAAAAGTGGAGTCAAAATCATCAACGTAAAAACAGATATCTGGATAGGCAAGAGTTGTCTCTACTTCCTAGACATATAATAGCAACAGACCTAGTAAAAATTGAAGATAAAGAACCAACATGCAATAGAAAAACATGTATGATTGAAATGAAACCGAGAAATAAAGAGTATGACATCACAAATATATCTTAAAAACAACTATGAAACATTATATATATGTATATAAGAGATTAGGTATTCACTATTGAGGAAACTTATGTGAT